>VCJN01001923.1:0-102705 GCA_006384855.1 Tetraselmis striata
TGGCGCGTGGTAAGATATATACCATAAATGAGTAACAGTGCCACACGGTCACCCACTATCTATCCGTTCGGCGTGTGGTGTATAATTATTCGAGATCCGGGCCTCGGGGCACCGTTTGGAACGTCGTCTTACACCGCAGCACCATTGAACAAGTACAATGGGTACTCAAACCAAACGGAACTTAAAAATAAAACGACGTCCGTTAATGAGTGAAAGTGCACACCCGTCTGTCCATCTAATATAATTAATACCCTGGTCGCACCGCTCTCGCCTCTCACTGGGCCTATAGCAAGGGGGGGGGGGGGGGGGGGGTAGCTCCACCTGCGCCCTGGCAAACGGCAGCCCAAAGCGCACGGCCAGCGTGACCTTCCCCGCCTTGGCGTCCGTCCTGATGTCGCGCGCGTTGTTGATGGCCAGCAGCTCCGCCGCCATGAGCCCCACCTGCAGGCCCGCCACCACCGTGGCCTCGCGGAACATGGCGCCACCCTGGTGCACGAAGCGCATGCCCGCGGTGGCCATCACCCCGAAGAAGAGCAGCACCGTGACGTCCCCCAGCCCGTGGTAGGCCAGCGGGAAGGGGCCGCCTGGCGGGGCGGTCGGAGCGCCAACCACGAGGCTCAGCGCGGCGGGGATCGGCGCGAGGAGGGCCGGGGCCAGCAGGGGGGAGAGGGCGGTCCTTCACGCGGCTCGACGCATGGCATTATAAAGATGCGACTTGGCCCAATGGTGCTGCAATGTCTGACCCAGATAACCGCGCCGGCACTAGGCATCGAACACGAGACAAGTTTGTGCGGACGGAACCGAATAATAATCGGCCATCGACCCACAAAACGAAGCCAAGAATCGACTCGGCAATGAACATTTTGGGCTCTTGCATCTTGAACACCCGACCCAGACATTGTCCACAATATACGGCGCCGTCCTGCTGACCCCCGATGAATCATCGAGCCAATTCTGGAACTGGCCCAACCCTGGATGTGTCGGGCTGTGTTTAGTTGTCCGGCCCCCAAATGACGCCTTCTCCGCCAGCAAACTTACACTGAGTACCGACCCAGTCACCACGCCCGGAACCGACCCGATACTGGGCCCGCCGTGGGATGGCCGCGCACCCGTGTAGGCGTAGCCCGCGGCGCAGCAGCTGAGCACCAGCGCCACCAGCTCCCACCCGCGCGCCAGGAAAGCCGGCACGCAGCAGGCCAGCGCGCCGGCAAAGCAGGCCAGCCCCGCGCAGCGCACCTGCGGGCGGCAGGTTGCGATGCGGAGGGGGGGAGCGCGGCGCTGGGTGCGGCCCCTTCTCGTCCCCTTCCCGCCGTCTGGAAGGCTCCCGGGGAAGGGAGAGAGGGGGGCGGACCTGGCGCGGGGTGAAGATGCCGGCCGCAGTGACGCGCACCGGCCCCAGCCTCTCCTGCAAGGGGGCGTGGGGAGGGAGTCCGGTGCGCTGAGTCAGCCGGGCAGGGCGGCAGGCGCGCGTTGGTTCGCTGGCAGCGGGCGACATGCGCGCCGCGCCCCCCCCCCCCCCCCCCCCCCCCCCACACACACACACACCTGCGTGTCCGCGCCATTCTCAAAGTCGCAGGCGTCGTTGATGAGGTTGGTGGCTACCTGCACACAGGGCGGTGTGCTCAGCCTCCCCTGCTGCGTGGGGCGCAAGGGCTGCTAACGGCGGGGGATGGAACGATGTAGGGGGCGAGGGGAGAGGGGAGAGCCGTACCTGTATGAGGAGCGCCGCTGGGAGGCAGCCGCACACGAGGTCCCACCGGGTCTCGCCGCCGCCGGAGACAGCCAGCGCACTGCGAGGTCGTGGAAGGTGGGATGGAGGGGGGTTAGGCTCTTCATGTGGGGGTAGCACAACTGGTGGGAGTGCTGTGTGCCTGCATATCGCCACTGTACAGGAGTGAGCAGAGCGAACGAGATGGCTGCCGAGCTGCCCCCCCCCCCCCCCCCCCGCCCCCCCCCCCCCCCCCCCCCCTTCTCCCCCACTTCCCCCCCGGGGGCTCTCGAACACACACCGACATGGAAGCCTGATGATGCGCCCAGGGTAAGCTGCAGAGCCACCAAACCCGCCCCTGCTCCAGCTCCTCCCGCATGTGCCGACGACAGCCAGGTGCACCCCTCCCCACCCTCCACCACCCGGCCGCCCAGACCGGGGCCAGGCGGCGCTCTGCCGAGTACCAAAGCCGCGCACCTGCCGACCAAAGCGGGCACCACCGCGGCGCTGAGCGTCTTTGGGCGGCTGGCCAGCACCCAGTTCCACAGGCTCGCGCGGGCCCCGCCGGCTCTGGGCTCGCCGGCGCTGGCCTCCAAGGACTGCATACCGCCCCTGTGCTCTGGTCCTGCTCCCCGCTGGCCCTCCCTTCCGCCAGGGGGAAGCCGACCGAGAGACGCCAGTGCTCGGCGCGGAAGGCGGATGACGACAGCCGCCTTCAAGGCGGCCGAGGCACCACGCCGACTTGGACAAGCCGCTTGGCGGTGAGTAGCTGTAGGCAGCGAGGGATCGATGCTGCGCGAAGAGGGGGGGGGACTCGGTGGGGTGGGTCGACAGGCACTCCTTATTGAGGTGTAGGAACTGCTCGCGCCGGTTGCTCTGCTGCCAAGGTCAGATCACCGGCAGGGGGAGCGAGATACGACCAGGCGACCAGCATTGAGATAGCGACCTAGGTCTCTACCAGGCAGGAAGGATTCCCTACGAGCCTGCCGGTATCCCGAAGCAGTACTGGGATAATCCTTACTGGTAGCGCAGGCGCGCTCTTTCGCTGCTGATTGTTTTTTTCGCCGGATAGGACTGGCACCAGTGAAACCCTTGCACTCTACGACGGCCGTTTGGGCAGCAGTATCCAGTTAGGAAAGCCCTAGGTAGGCGACGCTTCGTGATAGTCATCAAGCAAATAATTGCCGAAGGATTCGCTGCTGATGTAGTCGCTATATGGACGATAATCCGTATCATACTTTTTGGTTATAGGGAGAGCGTCAAGAGAATCCACGCAAAGTACTGGGGAAGGAAAAAGCCTACATTTAAGCAGAACCCTCTTGGATTTAAGCAGATTGCAGAACCCTCTACATATAAGCAGAATCCGTATCATCGTCCGTCTTATTCAGTATCATTTTCTTGCAGTACAGGTAGCGCGGCTTTCGGCTTTCCGATTGTGTTAATTGCCTACCAGTAGTTGGGTCCTGTCCCTCGTCGTATACTTAGCAGGCGCGGTACGGCACAGACGCACGGTGCTAATATATGTCCGGTGCCAATGCGTTATCCAGCGGTAACGTGGATGAGCATCGACCCCGCAGCGCCTCGAGGAGCTGCATCAACATCGTGCTCCCGTACGGCACCTCCACATGCGGTTCCCGGCGCAGCCATCCCGGGCAGCGTTGGTCCGACCCGCATGATGTTCGTCGTGTGCTTAAAATCACCAGGGGGCTTGTTGGTCCCCACATGCTTCCTGTGTCTCACACCCACCATGGGGTCACACCGCGACACAGCTCGTGTCTTCGTGACATGCAAGGTCTTTGGTATTACAAGCCATTCAGAAGTGACGCCCCGTGCCTAGCTCGAGGTAGGACATGTCTCGCTGGCCGGGAGGCGGTCGACAATCGTCTAGAGGACATCACCGTGCGCCGGCTCTTCGCGCCGACAACCAGTGTCCCACAACGGACAATCGTTCGACTGCTTCGGGCGGAACGATCTTCACGCCTCGCGACACAAGAGCCCCCCATGGCGCCAGTCTTCGGCTCGTCGCCGGTAAAGAAGACCGCCATTTCCGGGCAGGATTGATTCCTGCGCCGGTAGTGGAACATGCGGCTTCAACGCGCTGCTCCGCGCCACAACCGGGCTGCCGTCGCAGCCCCAGGAACGCAGGTGGTCGGCGCCAACCGGTCACCACTGTATTCCACCTCTGGGCACCTGCGCTCGCTGGCGACATCATGCCGCCCCTGCACCATGAGCCTCCCGGTTGCCTCCGCGATTTGCAAAGCACGCAACTGGCCGGCGCCAACGGGCCGCCGCCGTTGTACGTTGTGCTTCGATTATTGCCTTCGCACCCCCGGACACGTAGTTGCTCGGCGCCTTCAGGCTGCCACTGCACCATGTGGCCCGGTCGCTTCCGCGGGCCGGGCATGCAGCTGGTCGGCACCGTCAGGCCGTCCTTGCAACGTGCGCCTTGGTCGCCTCCGCGGCCTGCGCATGCAATTCGCCGGCGCCAACGGGCCGTCACTGCACCATGTGCCCCGATCGCTTCTGCGGCCTACGCACGTAGCTAGTCGGCACCAACGCCAACAGATTTGTCGGGCTGTCACTGCATCATGTGCCCGGTCGCCTCCGCGGCCCGGCCACGTAGCTACGTTGTGCCTCGGTTGTTGCTGCAGCTTCGGGCTCGGAGCTGTTGGCGCCATCAGACCGCCACTACACCCTGTGCCCCGGCCGCTTCCGTGGCCTACGCACACAGCTTGTCGGCACTACCTGTTGGCCGTCACTGAACCATGTGCCCCAGTCGCTTCCGCGGCCCGAGTGTGCGGCCTGGGCGTGCACCGTCAGGCGTCCCGGCAACGTGCTCCCCGGTCGCCTCCGCGGCAAGCGCACGAAGTTGGTCGGCGTCAACATGCCGTCACTACACCATGTGTACCGGTCGCTTCCGCGGTCTAGACACGCAGCGGGTCGGTACCAACGGGCCGTCATCGCATTGTCATGTGAATAACGGTCGCCTCCGCGGCCCGGAAACGCAGTTCGTCGGCGCCAATAGGCCGCGGCTGCACGCTGTGCCTCGGTTGCCGTCGCAGCCTCGGGCACGCAGCTCGTCAGCGTCATCAGGCCGCCACTGCCCCCCGCTGCCTAGTCACTTCCGCGACCCGAGCACGCGGCTGGTCTGCGCCGTCCGACCCTCCATGCACCATGCGCCCCCGGATGTCATGAAGGGGGCACTGGGAAGGCCACCGCTGCGGAGTCTTGTTGGACTTGGCGGAGGAGGAGAAGTGGCGGAGGGGCGCGATGTGACCAAAGAAGAACCACGCGCTAGGCGAAGGAAGGATGTTGGGGTCGATGTAGTCTAGAAGAACGTCGGACGGAGTTGGCGGCCCAGCCGCCTTGGTAGCGAATGTGGGAGAGTAGTGGAGTTTTGATAGCATTAGCGGCAGATGCTTCTCCCTTGCGAAGGCTGTGTGAGCTCCAGGAAGTGCCAGCGGGGGGGGGGGGGGGGGGGGGCAGCACGACAAGACGAACCGCCGTACGTAAAGAGCCAATCCGACATTGTGGCGGCAGTCCAGCCAAGACTTGGACTGCTCGCTCGGGGTGACTGCCCAGAACTTTGTTTCGGCCAAGGCAACATGGGCCATGGGGATAGACTGTACGTTGTCGATGAAGTGGTGCATGAGACGCGCAATGTGGGGGTTCTCCGACAATGGAAGGTGCAGTACGCGCATGTCGTCGGGGCCCCTGGGGCCGTCGGGGCCTTTCACGCGGTACACCTGCATACTTATGGTGTAGTCGTCGCCTGGGGTACTCGTTCGTAGTCATGTCGATGCTCAAGGGGAAGAGTCTAGGCACTCGGCTGACCGGCGGTCGAACGGCCTCGTAACCAGACTCTGCTCGTTGCAGTAAATATGGCACCGCGAGGTTGTCATCCTCGCCACTCACGGATTTTGGTCCGACACGGCCGCTCTGGGCTAGCTCAAGCAAGTCGGGGCGCTTTGCGGCTCCCCCGCTGCCTGTCGGCTGTCCCGCGATGCACTGCCCGGAACCGGAGCCATGTACTCCGTGTCTATCAATAACACGGTCACAAGCCGTCAATTGAGCCAACGCCGTTGTAAGCTCGCGCATCAATATAGACTGGGCCTTCACGTCTTCTTGTAGCGATTCGAGCGTCGGCTCAACTATGAGTTCTTCTCCATCTGACATGGTGACGCACGGACGTAAGGATGAGAATTTCACACACGGGTGGTGAGCCGGGCGTGGTCTTGAATAACCTGCGGTGACCTTGCTCGCAACAACTTGCGAGACAGTCAATCGCTGTGTAACGCAGCGAAGCTGGAAGATGGTAGGCTCAGCTGTTATGGCTGCTTTTAATCCTTATGTCTACTCGTGCTGCACCCAGAGAGGGCGCAACGACAGGTGCCTAGTAACCCAACCCACTACTGAGCAGCACGGTAGCCGGAAAAGCGGTATAAAGGGAAAGGAGGAAACTCCATGATAAACACGTTTAAAACATTCCTGGTTTTCGAAACCGGTAACCAAACCTGCCCTGGCACTTTTCGGCAGACCAATGGACGCTTCGTTTGACAGTCGTACGGTTTTTTCGGCACTTCCGGTCGGGCGGTCCACGTACGGCATTAGTCCGCCCTAGCGACTAGTCCTCGCTACTTCGCGCCTTAACCTCTCCATCGTCACAGTCATCGCAACCACCGGTTCTCTGGTCGTCGTCTCCGCTCCGGTCGCAGTGCAGTCAGCCATCCTCTCTCCAGCAGCCGGCCGGCAGTACACTCGTCGTCCTCCGCCACCGCAGTGTGCCAAACTGCGCCGGAAGCCACACCCTCCGGTCGTCGTCTGTGTGGATTGCCCCCTCGCTCGTTGCCTCACCCGAGTGGTTCGCGGCGGGTAGTGGGGATAATAGCCAGACAACAATCGCAGATATGGCGGAGGGCGGCGGCGAGGCGGCGCACAGGCTGTCGTGCCTGCGCGTGTTCAACCGGGCGGGGCGTGGCGACCACGCCTCGGTGGCGATATCGGTGGCGAGCTCGGGTGACGAGGCGCCGGGCGAGGGCGGCGAGGGGGCGGCCTCCACTGCCGCGACGCCCCGCGGCGGCAGCGGCTTGGCCGGCGATGGGGCGCGGGCGGCGTTGCTGCCGCCGCAGCAAGGGGGGAAGGCGCCGGCGGCGGGCGGCGACGGCTGCCGCGGCGACGGCCCCATCAGCCTGGGCTTCAAGACCACCGCCTTCGCGGGGCAGGTGGCGCTCACCTGCAGCGTGGCGCTCATCACGCAGGGCAGCAAGGCCGGCGGCGCGGACTACGGCTACAACACGATGACGGTGCCTTTTTG
This sequence comes from Tetraselmis striata, assembly GCA_006384855.1. Classification (NCBI taxonomy): domain Eukaryota; kingdom Viridiplantae; phylum Chlorophyta; class Chlorodendrophyceae; order Chlorodendrales; family Chlorodendraceae; genus Tetraselmis; species Tetraselmis striata. Next base: position 7,023 of record VCJN01001923.1, read on the forward strand.
GAGCGAGCTGCTCAAGCTGGCGCTGAGCGCGGCGCTGCTGGCGCGCGAGAACGCGGGCGCCGAGCGCCCCACTTTTGTGCTTCGAGGCGCCAACTTCGGCGCGGCCGCCGTGCCCGCGCTGCTCTACCTCATCACCAACAACCTCAACTTTGTCATCATCCACGAGATTGGCGCGCTCAGCTTCCAGGTACACCCTCTCCCCCGTACTGCGCCCCCCTCCAGTTACTCTCTTCCCTCGCCTGCATTGCGAGCTCAGTTGGGCGCTCAATGGCTCTGCCGGTAACCGGAGGCCATCAGGGAGAGGGACATGGGGGTAGGACTGTGCCCCCCCCCCCCCCCTCAAAGGGATGTGCAGATGGGAATGAACCCCTCGCTCACTCTGTGCCTAATCAGCTCTCCCCCTCCTCCCATGGCGCTTGGTGGCTGTCATTCATTCCCCCACCAGATTCTCAACAACTTCAAGATCGTGACGGCCGCCATCCTGTTCCAGCTGGTCATGCGGCGCCAGCTGAGCGGCATCCAGTGGCGCGGCGTGCTGCTGCTCACGGTGGGCAGCATGATCAGCCAGCTGAAGGACTGCGCGCCGGGCGGCTTCGCGATGACGGGCACGCGGCTGGGCTACGCCCTCAAGGCGGTCAACTGCACGCTCACCTCCTTCGCGGGCGTCTACTGCGAGAAGTTCCTCAAGCACTCCAACGACAGCATCCACTTCCAGAACCTGCAGCTCTACTTCTGGGGCTCCGCCTTCGCCACGCTCTCCCTGCTCGCGTCTGCCGCGCGCAGCGGCGCCGGCCTGGAGATGCTGTGGGCGGGGCAGAACGCGTTCTCGGTGGCGCTGATCATCAACTACGCCTCCGTGGGGCTCGCCACCGCGTTTGTGCTCAAGTACCTCGACAACATCGCCAAGAACTTCGCCGCCGTCGCCGCCATGTTTGCCGCCGCCTTCGCCGCGTGGGCGCTCTTTGACGAGGCGCTGTCCTTGCACCTCTACATCGGCCTCACCATCTGCAGCATGGCCGCCGACCTGTACGTGCGCCACGCATCGCTGGCCGGTGCGCCGCAGTAGACATTGGCGGCCGGAACCCCCCGTCTCCCCCCCCCCCCCCCCCCCCACGCCAGCCCCCACGAGGGACCCCGGAGGGCAGGGCACCGCAACGATGGATGCCATGCCGGGCTCAACTGCCCCGTTGCCGCATTTACATACATTCTCTGTGTTGTAAATAGCCGATTTCTTCTTCCTTTTTAATGAAAATTTAACGCACGACCTTATTGCGTGGGAGCTGCGCATCCACTTCAGGGAGGGGTGGGGGGTGGGGGGGGGCTTACGCCGTGGATCGTGTACCCAACCAGCCCCTAGTCGATTGGTGATAGGTGGGCCTCCAACCTGTACGGCCAAGTCATGCAGGATGCTACATTCTCATTTCCATTCACACTGCTGGGTGGTGAAGACCCCCGACCTCGTCGCTGTGCAGCTGCTACGCGTCGAAACACCCACCCTGGCTAGAGAAGCACAGAACCCAGTCCCTTCTATGTGGCCCACAGCTCAGTTACACCCTGTAGTATGACCAAACATGCAGTACATGTCCAAACACAATGATTATGCTGGGAATTAAATGTCAGGGTCTGATGACTCGGAGTAGCGCAACGCGACGGACGCCACCAAGTAGTGAAACCGGACGCCCGCGCAGGTGTCGATGGCATTTATTTGTCCGAAAACCGTGCGCCCCCATCAGCCAGCCAGCCGGTGGTGTCATGGCCAACACCCAATGGGGTGCGCATGCATGGGCTTGAGGGAAATGCGGTGTGAGAAGGAATGACGAGAGGGCGCGGGAGGGGGGGGGGACTTCCCGCTGGATAGCCCGCTCCTAATGCCGGCTACACCTAGCAGTGCGCTCCACCCACGTGCCTTGTGTTACATGTGCCGCATGATGCCGCCGGTTACATGATGCCTCGTCACCGCCGCCGGTTTGCTGGGGATGGGGGCCGCCTCGAGGAAAATGCGGGTCCGCGCGGGAATGTGACTCTATAAATACGCCGCCAGCTAAGAATGCGGAGTTTCTCTATCTGGCGGCGGCTGCTGGCGCGGTTTTTCGACGAGCGGTGCTGTAGGGAGCGGCACTTGCCGCGGCGGCATCCTGTGCTCTGTATCCGCTCCCTCTCAAAGGATCTCCGCGCGCAGCTGGTCGCGGCGCGGCAGCCCCTGGCGTGCGCCCAGCGCGGTGCAGTTGGCGGCGGCGACGAGGCTGCCGAGCTGCAGCGTGCGCTCCGCCGACATGCCGGTGACCAGGCCATAGATGAGGCTGCCGTTGAAGGCGTCGCCCGCGCCCGTGGTGTCAAACACCGCCTCCTGCACCGCCAGGCCGCCAGTTAGCCCACTGGGTGTCTCATTCTGCGGGCGTGGGGGTGGAGTGGAGCAGCCTATAGTATTACTGTGTGTGTGTAGGGGGGGGGGGGGGGGTCAGGGTTATGTATGGGAAGGAAGGGGGGTATGTATAGGAAAGGGGGGGGGGGGGGGGGGGGGGCGACGGGGGGGAGGGTGGCTGCACCTTGTCAATGATGGCCGCAGAGGACACCGTCACCATGGCCGTCACAGTTTCGATGATTGCGTTCTCGCCCTCGAAGGTCGCACCGCCCACGTAGCCTGCGGCCACCCCAGGCAGCATCCCGCGTGGGGTGTCAGCCTCATGCCCCCCCCCCCCCTCCCCAAGGAAGGTATTGCAGCAGCAGCATGGGCGAGTAAACAAGCAGCAAGCGGTCGGACGGTACAACACTCCAGGAATGTTCAATTTGTAAAGGGCTGTGCGATGGAGGTTTCTACCCCTGGAGTATAAACAATGGAATCCATTATTAAACATACATGCAGTGAAACGAAATGCAGCTTTACGAAGAATGCTCCGAAACCATTACTACTAAGTTATCCTGGCAGGGGCCAGGTACACAGCCCTCATGCTGCTGCCCGCATGCCACCGAGTATAGGGGCTTGTTTCCTCACCCTCGTGGTTGCCGCTGTCCGCGTTGTTGCGCGCCGCGCGCCGCGCCGCCTGGATGGCGGCCTGCTTGGCGGCCTCGGCGTCGCTGAGGCTGCGCTTCAGGCGGAGGCGCATGGGGCCCGGGCTGGACACCTGCACGCCGGAGCGGATGGGCACGTTCCCGCTGCCGATGGCGTCCACCGGCGCGCTCCCCTGCCGCAGCGCCAGCTCCTCGCCAATCTGGCGTGCGCATGGGGCAGCCCCACACCCTCAGGCTCATGCGCTCGTCAACCCCCCACCCCCCTGGCCCTTCCCCCCAGGAGAGAGAGGGGGGGGGAGGGGGAAATGACATTTTGGTGAATTTGCCGTGCGGGGGAGACGCAGCCCGTGGGGCGGCTGGGTAGTGGCCAGAGATATGCACTCCTGGCAAGGCCGTAATGAAGGAACTAGCAGAGTCGGACTGACGTACCACAAAGTGCTATCTGGAATTCTCCCAAATGTCGGCTTTCATCACGCATCTCCGGAAACCGCCACATGTGCTAGATCACATGGTCACCGCACCCAGTACTACGGTTGAGAGCACATCGCGCGTAACTTGATACGATACCCGGAAGGAGTTCGCAACCCATTCTCGTCGATGGCAGGTAACAAACTACAGTGAATTCCGCTTCAGGTGAGATCGAAGTAGCAGAAGGAAGAGATTATTGACGTGTTTTTCCTAGATGCATTAGGAACTTCCGATGAGATGCTTGCGCTTCGACCGTAGTCCTTAGAGTCAGGCTGAGCCTGGCTGTTGGTAATGCATCTAAAAGAAAGTGCAGACCTAATCTTGATGACCAGCTGGGTACCGCCCCATCAAGTCCGCCGTGGTGCCAGCTCCACAACGGCAGCAACGCGGGGTATCGTTTGGCAGGGTGCTGCCAAGTGGGGCGGGTAAGGCGAGTGAGTGTGTGTGTGTGTGGGGGGGGGGAGGGGGAGGGGGGGGGGGGGGACCTGCTCAAACGTATCCTCCAGGTAGTCCTGCAGCACCACCTCTGGCAGCTCCCCGCCCTCGCCAACGGCCCCATCGCACGGCGTCAGCATGACCGACCCGCGTGTGCCCAACGTCGTCACCAGGAAGCTGCGCCCGCAAGGACAGGAGGGAGAAGGGGGGGGGGGGTGCCCTTTCAGTCCATCCGCCAGGTGGGAGGGAAGACTATGTGTGTGGGGGTAGAGGTTGTCGGGGGGAGGCGGGCAAACCGCATGCTGGGCAGACGGGACAGCACAGCAATCATCGCGTCGCCGATGTCCTGCTCGCCTGTCCAGTCCTGGGCGTGCAGGTAGTTGGGGTGAGCCCATGCGCTGTGGGGCTTGGGGGGAGGTGCTCCTGGGGACAGCCGAGCGCAAAGCAAGGGCAAGGGCCGCGAGGAGTGGCGGGCGTCACGGGGGGGGGGGGGGGGGGGGGGCAGACGTGCGGGAAGTGGGCTGAGGTGGTGACGAAGTCCGCGTAAAGAAGCAGCTGGTCCAGGTTGGGCCGGAGGCGCTCCGCCTCCACCAGCACCTGCAGGCCCGGCATTGTGCTTAGCGTCGCACCCTCCAGAGGTTGAGGACACGTCAGCGTTCCAGTTGCCAATATTAGTGTGGTGGGTGGGTGAGGGGGTGCGGGGGGGTTTGCCTTGATGCCGATCTCCCTGGCACGCTCCGCCAGCAGTAACGCGCCCTCCGTCAGCCGCCCGTCAAAGTACACCAGCTTCGCGCCCTGCGCCCCCGCCCACGCATCGGCCAAGCTCAGTCAGAGGTTGATGCGCCTCGACCGGGCCTTATTGTGTGTCAGTCAGAGTGAAGACAGGAGGGGCCACACACTTTCTCCTGCCACACCCCTCCTGCGCATCCCTGGCAGCCTGGCCATGTGGGGATGGGAGGAGGTGGGATGTGGGGTAGGGACAGACAAGGCAAAGGGGTGGCGGTGGTGGTGAAAAGTGTAAATGAGTGTGAGTGTGGTGGTGGTGGTAGTGTTGTTTTTTTTGGGGGAGGGGGGGGGGGACACACCCGCAGGATGCGATCCAGCTCCTCCGTCGGCAGCTCCTCGGGCCGTAGAGGGTCTCCTGGCGTGTGGATGCACGTGCGCGTGCCACCTGAGCGCACGGAGAGCGGGGCAGTGGGGGCTCAGCGCAGCGCAGAGAACATATGCGTCCCATTGGTTATCGAGGAAGATCCTCATCCACTGCCTCTCAGGAGCCAGACCGCTCCAAATCACCCCGTTATACCATGCTTGCTGTGCGCAGTCTGAGTGGTCTAATGATGATGAAACAAGAGTGACTCCACTGGAACTCCAATTCAGAGAATTCCAAACAGGAATTTCCATACTGCTTCCGGAATGCGTTCCAGCTGCCCCATGAACGCATCCTGGGCGGCTAGGGGTCCCACCCTCACGGTCCACGATGATGTAGGTGAAGGGTGTGGGAAAGCCCTGCGCTCGCAGCACGCCGCTGGTATCTATGCCGTCCTCCTCCAGCTCGCTGATCACCAGCTCCCCCATCGGGTCATCGCCCACCTGCGGCGTGGGAGGGCAGTGTGATTGCCCCCCCCCCCTCCCCCCCCCCCCCCCCCCCCCCCCCCCCGCCTCGCCCCCCCAGCTCAAACCCCCGCAATCCAGCCCCCATGGCGCTGACACCCTCCTGGAGTCAGCTGCCCCAGTCACACCTTGGAGAGCAGGGTGGGCTTCAGACCGAGCCGCGCCACGGCGGTCAGGGCGTTCCCCGCGTTGCCGCCGCCCTGAACCTGCAGCACCGGCCCCCGGGGGGTCAGAGGCGGAAGCACACTCCCAGCGGAAAGGTGTGGCAGAGTAGCACTGCGTGCGGCGGGGCTGCGCAACAGGGCTGCGCTTGTCTGTATAAGCACCCCTTCAACAAAGAGTGTCTCGGTTTAGTTTGGCGAGCAACAAACGGATTTAGCTCCAGTCTTCGTTCTTAAACTTTCGATGCACAAGGTGCTAAGTTGATTTCCATATCTGCATTGGATTAAGAAGGCCCTGTCGCTAATATGCCTGGGTTTACTTTGGAGAGCTAGCAAGGGCACTGCCTTAAGCCTTCACATACGTCATACCTGCCTGGAACTTTCGATGAGGGAGAGGGGCCGGGGGGAGGGGGGGAGGGAGGGGGGGGGGGGGGGGGCGGGGGCTTAAGCGCGGGCCTGATGCATACGAGTATACCTGCAGCGCCTGCGTGCGGAGCTTGTCGTCGGGCTTAGGGAAAGAGGCCACGGAGGCGAGGTAGTCGATGCCGATGCCGCCGCAGCCAACCACTTTGACCGCGTCCTCCCGCGGACTGCTCGGCGAGTTGAATGACTCTGCGGGCAGGAAAGCACATGCAAGGGGGTTTATGAGTTATTGATGGAAAGCCACCGCACCCCAAATCGTTGCTGCATGCCTTCAGCCGACTCGTCGCAACGTGTAAAGCCCTTTCCCGAGTGACCAATCGCAGCGGCGATTCTACCCCACTCGTCACACCCCACCGAGCTGGTCTAGCCGCCATCCCTGACTGCCTCACCGGCCGCGTCGACGCCCGCTGCCCGCCGGCGCCCCACAGCAGCGGCGGCACCGCGCGCCGTGATCAATCGGCGCGCCGGCGGCGGCGCAGCGCAGTTCCGCGCCGCCGGCATGCGCGCTGCTCCTGCTGGGAGCGCAGTGCGGCTGGCCATCGCTCTGCTGCACGTCGCCACTTGCAGATATAGTATCCGAGCGGTATTTAGCGGGTCGGATTCGGTGGGAGAAGGGGCTAGGGGCCCGGGGTCGCGGGGGAGGGGGGGCTTGATGGCTTTCGTCTCGTTGCGCGGAGGCAGCGATGCGGAATATAAATATGACCGCGGTCTTCATTCCAGTCCTACTACCAGGTAATGTGAATTAAAAAATGGCCAGTAGCCAGTCTTAAAGCAGTAGGTATTTAAACCGAGCTTTGAAGCAGCCCATATCCCGCATCGTCCCGCCCGAGGCGAGGCGGATGCACACCCCCCCCCCCCCCCCCCCCCCTCGAAGATTGATTGTAAACACGTCAGCAAACGTACCGTATCGTAGCATAACGTACCATAACATACCGTCAAGTATCAGAACGTACCGTCTTGTATCATCAGTCTGAGCGGGGGAGAGCAGCAGCAGGCTAGCACGTTGTACAGTAGTATGTAATTGATTTCTATTTCAATTTTAGGTAGTGCAAACGAGCGCATGTTTGACTTTAAAACCCGGATACTGTAAACGCATATGTGTGTAGACGACAGTAGAGAACGTCATGTGGCTATTATGTACTGCCAGTACTATCGCGCCTATGTAGAACTCGTGTCACATAGCGTATCTCCGGGTATCATGCCTCATGGTGCAATGGAGGCCAATGATTCGTGGGGGTTTTTTACGCCGGAGAAGTAACGCAATAAAAAATACCGGTTGTCCTGGTTCTGGGTGCTCCGAAACCATGTATTTATTGTCCGCCGCAGCGGGGTGTTGCGTGCATGCGTCGCACACGGGGGAGTGGGGCGGCGCGAATGGAAGGGGTGCGTAGGGGTGAGGTGGGGCGGCTTCTAGGGGGGATACGAGCAGTCTGTTGGAGTGATGTTGAGAGTGGGCAGCAGTTGTGGGAAATGTGCGGTAGTACACACACTCTTCAAAGTCCATGGCTCCCATGTCCTTGCGAGCCTGACTGAACCGGAACTGCGGCGCTGCCGTCAGGTTGTAGTTGTGCTGTTCATTCAAAAAACAGCCTGGTACTTGTTCATCTACCAGTGAGGTGTGTGTGTGTGGGCGGGGGGGGGGGGGGGGGGGATGGGAGAAAGGCAGTGAATCTTGAGCAGCAGCCCCGTGTTTGCCTGCGGCGACCTTGCTCACTTGCAGCACATGGTGCTATTTGAGGGGAGGCAGGGCCTATGCTGTAAAACTCCAGCATGAACGCCAGCTGACCACCAAGTGCTGGCCATAACTGGGTCTGCTGCACGCCACCCTTCCTCGTGCATGGCTGGTAGGGCTGCAGCAGGGATAAGGCAGCTATTGAACCCCGAGATGGACGGAATAGAGGAGGGGTTGGAAGCAATAATCGAGGACGGTCGAGCTAAGCTGTTAATCCGTTATTAGTGGTATGCAATGGCCGGTCCGTAGAGAAACTGTACTTGGGCGATGGAGAGCAATATATTACAAGTCAGCACGTTCTTGTCCTTCAACTCAATCCAATCCAATTAATACTGCAGGGTGGGGCACACATGTAGAGATGACCCACTCCCTTATGTTGCCGGCAGTCCCAGCAGTGAGCAACAAGTGCACCTCTTCATGGAGGCATCCACCTGCCCTACTGGCCGCGCCCCCCTTGCCATAGCTTAGACATCGCATCATGGAGGCCGCCAGTCGTACCGCGCAAGCGGTCCCCCCCCCCCCCCCCCCCCCCCTCCCCAACCCCCTTCGTATTGCTCCCCCACTCCTTCCCCTACCTAAGCTTCACGATGAACCTTCCGGTGCCTTGGCGTTTACAGACATGAAGCGGTGTACTGCTATAATTTTCACGGACTTCTTTCAGCACCTTCTCGGCGCATGAACTATTAATACTATGTGATTATACTATTAGTATAATACTATGTAAATATAATGCTAACACTCTGCATTTAATATTACTATGTGGTGGCATCATTCTGGCCAGCGATCACTACACATAATACCCTTCATTGCGCCGGAGCGCACGGCCGTCTCTGTCGTCATCAGCATCCATCCATGGCGTCTGGCGGTAAGCGTATCTGTAGCGGCTTTGGCGGGGCTCTACGCGGTCCGGATTGACAGCTTCTGCCAGTGGTCGTAGTTCTGACGCAGCTGTTCAGGGAGTGCATCCAGCGGAGCATGCCGTCAGCCCTTTGCTGACGCATGGCATGACGAGTCCGGAGACGCCGGCAATATATAGGTAAAAGCAAATTGTGGACGTGCGCAGGGATTGACAGCGGGGAAGGGTAGTACGCAAAAGGGGGGGGGGGGGGGGGGGCGAACCTGGTCCATGAGCGGCGAGCACTCCGGAAACACCTCCGTCCACGCGGAGAACAGCGGCATGATCATCACCTTCATGAAGCCAGCCTGAAAAGCGGCGCGGTACAGAGTGAGGAGATTAGATGCGGCGACGGTGCCCAAACACTTTCATAGACAACCGCGTGGCTATGGCAATGAGAGGCTACGCGTTGGAGCCGGCGGGTCAGAATGGGCAGGGCGGCCAGACGGTTACTGGGACGAGGCAGTACCTGGTTGGAGGGCGCGTTGGGCCTGGGAGGTGCAGCGCACGAGGTACACGGCAGCGGCAGGCAGAGGCCACATCGTCGTCAGCTTCTTGTCACATGTACCAATGAAACGCCGGACAGGCCAGTCTCAGGGCAGGCGGCATGCCGGGGCGATGCCTCCTGATGATAAGAGCGTGCTGGTGTTGTCCGGGCCCCGAGGGGGGGGGGGGAGGGGGTTCTCACCCGGGCAGCGTCCGGTCCATCAGTGGCGACACCTTCCGTCCGGCGGCACGCTCGAGGTCGCCCTGCGGTGCAGCCCCGTTGCACAGCAGCCAGGTCAGCAGGATTGTTTAGTGTTTAGGCTGTGGACCCACTGGCACAGTGTGGAGATCCTAGCCATAACACAGTGGCCGCGACATGAGCGGACACTTGCCTGCGCGAAGAACTCTTGCTCCAGGCGGTCCACCCATATCTTGTGGATCTTCAGGGGGAGAGCGCAGTGGCCCAGGTCCGCCACCTGCGCGGATTTGGTCGGTTGGGCACCAGACGTGTCACACACCGAGAACCATCAAGGCTGGAGCTGCTGGACTGAGCTCAACATCTAGCTGCGGAGTGACAGCAGGCGGTGCTCCTTTGCTCCTCTGGCTGAAACTTGGATTGTGACTGAACTATCCAACGGAATTCGAAGGGAGACAGGGGAGCAACGCTCCGCACGTGGTTCAACCCTAAAGTAATCTGTAAACCCTAAGTAATTTCAGCAGGATATCAATGCACATTCTTTTCAGTGAAGGGCATCAACACTTTATCCGGAGCGCGCCCTATTAGGGTTTTGAAAATGTAAAAGCCCCATAAACACCCAAAAACCTGTTTGTTTGGCCCCTACTAGCTCAAAGTGTGAACATCAATATCTTTCCGCAGTATAGGATGCCCCATCACTATCCTCACGCGGGAACCCCCAGCCCTTGCTTGAGTACTGCAATCCCACTCCTTTTGATTCGCGAGTACAGGCTGCAGAATGTCATGTGGCATACCAAGCTGCCGGCGGATGGCGCGCAGTAGATCTCTCACCTTCATGGCCATCTGCAACACAAGCAGCCGCTGGGAATCGCTCATCTCACGCCACTTGTCTGCTGTGCTGCCCAGCGCCCGCAGCTTGGCATTCTGCACCACCTGCACCTTGAACTGGCTCAGCAGGTCATAGTGGCGGCACATGTTGGTGGCGAGCACGGTGTCTATGACCATCCGCTTGAACCACTTGCGCTTGGTGGCAGCGTGGCTGGAGCCTTTGCAAAGCTCATCAATGAAGTTCATCTCTGGCTGCATCAGGGCACGCAGCGCCTCGCGCAGCGCAAAGTTCTCAGCAACCGCCTGGTTGTTGAAGTCCGCCGCCATTGGCTTCTCCTGCAAGCAGCATAGGGCACGCGTCGAGCTGGGTTTCACAAGCAGCGCCATACTTGTTCGCAAAGCCGTAAACCGTTGAAATTAAACGCCATTTGAATTGCGGCGGCAACAGTGGTGCGGGGCGCGGCAGGCTGTGGTGTACCTGGTCAATGAGGAAGGCATTGTTGACCTGCGGGTGTCCTGCGTCGTTTGCAGAACAAATGAGGTCAGTTGGCGCAAACAAGGGCCGATGCTGCGAGGTTAGAGAGAGGTCAAGAGTACTGCATGGATAGGATGCCAGGACGCGAGGGCCTGATGGGAGAAAAGAAGGGGGGGGGGGGGGGGGGGGGGGGCACCAAAGTCGTGCACCATGGCAGCCACCAGGCTCACGAGCCCCAATGACACCTCGCCATGGCCGGGCGTGATGCTGGTTAGCCCCAGCGTGTGAACGATTGTCATCATGCGGTTGGTGACATCGGCACCATGCGCCTTGCAATGGTCTGGAGGCACCCATGCAAAAGACACGATGGATTCAGTGCGGTGGCCAGAAGTCTATCAAGGCGGAGAGGCAATGTGTGGCAAGGCACAGAGACGATGTGGCAGGGGGCGCTCTGCACGCACATCCGGTCTCCGGGTAGCCAGCCTCCACGAGGCTGGTGAACGCTATCAGCTTGTCAAAGGCGCTCTTCTTTTGTCCCAGCAGCCGCAGCTTGTGTGCGCTGTGCGAAACCACCGCGCTCAGAGGCATCGTGGAGCCGTGGAAGCGCGACTCCGGGCTAATGACGTCGAGGAGGAAGTCTTCGGCGATGTTCCTGGCCAGCTCTGCGTCCTCCAGCATCACCAAGTCGCCATAGCTGGCTGCGCTGGACGAGACGCTCCTCGAACTACGCTTGGCACCATGGAGCGAGGCAGTGTCACTGCTGTCGTTAAAGTTGCCACAGCTGTCACTGTCATCACGGACTTGCCCCCACTGCAGGAAGCGCTTAAGCGCCGGGTCAAAGTTCGTCAGGCCAGTCTCCAGGTCGGGTCTCGTCAGCGCCTGCGAGTTCCGGACGATGAACTCCTGCAGCTCGCGCACCTCGCGCGGGCTCGGTTGGTCTGCGCGCCGCCGAGACTGCAGCCGCTCCAGAAAATTCATCACCTTGGCCAGCGGGGAGTCGAGGTCCAGGTCGTCCTGGCAGTGTGCAGACGACGAGTCAGTTGACCCTGGGCGTGGTTCGAATCATGCATGCCAACGCTGGTGACAGGCTGCTCAATTCGCACTGGGAGGGGGGCGGAGGGGTCAGGCTACCAAAGACGTGAGGGCTTGAACACGCCGTGCCAGTCGGGCAGTTCGCCAAGCCAGAATCGCCACCACCAGTATGAGCAGTGCCATCGCCGAGGCCACGCCGTAGATCACCAGGCGCTGTACCGGCGGCGGCGAGCCGTCGTGGGGGATCTGTGGGCAAGCCGCCATCATGTCATCGAGGCAAGAGGACTGCAAATCTAGGAGGTTTAATACATGCAGTGTGTGCGGGCACTTCAGATAGATGTGTAACAGAGCGGCCGGTGAAGAGTAGGGTGCAATCGCCAGCAGGGGGGCGGGGCACTCACAAAGGGATAGTCCCTGCCATTGGCCCACACAATGCGCTCTTCCGTGGACAACGTTACTTTGCCGTCGCTGCACTGCACCCACCCAACCACGGCATGGCGAGGAGCGCTGCCTCCCTCCGGCACCCCGTAGTTGGTGATCTCCAGGCGGTGCTCGGTGAGGTCCCAGTCGCCAGTAGGCAGGAAGTTGCGCCTCCCAGCGGCACCGTTAAACCCGGGTGCGCCGCCCGACTTGAGCATGTTCATGACGTCAACCCCTTTAACGTCGCTCAGGTTTGAAGAGGTGTAGCCGGAGCCTGCAGCGATCCACATGGCCATGGCCCAGACTGCGTCGTACATGTGAACAGGGTGTTTATTAATCTCCGGGAAAGAGTCCACTGTTTCAAGCATTGTATCCACCTCTGTCATGTCCACGTTGGGCAGCTCTGCGGACGTGCATCACACAGCCATGTCATCTGCCGTTATTACAGCGTGGTGGGGTCGATTTCACCAACACCACATACTATGCAAGCAGTAATGCAATCGCCTCTTAGCTGTCAAGGATGATATGATAGGGTGAAAGTCGGCTTACCAAGCCCGGCGCTGTTCATCATCTCCTCTACCACAGGCAGAAGGCTGGCGGCATCGCTGAAGGATCCCCTCATGCTAGTCTGCGCGCGCAGGGTTGCGGAACGCATCAGATATCGGACCGCGCGGGATCAGGAGCATAGGGAGCGCAACAGCACGCCCATGCCCACCTGGAAACGCTGCCTGGCTTCCTTATTAAGCTGCACCTGGATCCCCAGCAGACCCTGGAATAGTGCAAGATCTTCGGCGCCGGGTTTGTCCGCATCCACGCCGGAAGCGGAAACTGCGTACTGCATCACAGACGACATGCAAGATGTGAGGACGAGTGACTGGAGAGCTGACAAGCTGCCACCCAGCCGCGCACTGCAGTAGTGCCCACCGTTGTGTCGGAACTGCCGACTATCCATGTGAAGGTCGAGTAGTCTACTCCAGCTGCGTCAATGTACTCCTTAGCGATCTTCAATATGCGCTTGACCTCTGATTTGAAAACGAGCAGGCAGACAATCTGCGAGCGGCCGGTGGATAGTGTATATGTCAGTATCGATTCTGCCCGGTGTGGTCGCCGGTCGACAAGTCATGAATTCAGAGCTCTATTCCTAATGGAATGAGACGGGAGAAAAAAACACGCCACCTTGTCGCCAGAGTCGACCAACTCTCGTACGGCCGCCTGAACTTCGTGGGCTCTCAAGGTCCCGAGCTGCATGGGGTCAACCGTGACGCCCCTTTCGCGGGCTTCCAACTCCAATATCTGTGCCGGCCGCAGTGTCCGTCAGGCGCCGGAAAATGTATGCGAAATATGTACCGAACGGAGATTTCATGGGTTGAGCCCTTCCGATGAATGCCCCCCCCCCCCCCCCTTCCAGTCTTCGCCCCTCACACATGCATTTCAGAAGAACCATCAGAGCCATCAGAAGATCCATCAGAAGTCGGCACGAACCTGGGCAGTATCGATCCCGTACAAGTCCTGGTTGTGCAGGACCGCCATCTGCGGCAAGCAAGAAGAAGACGCGCAGAAAATAGCACAGCGGGGACCGGCTAAGTGTAATACTCTATCGTCGTAGCACGTGTGGGAAGGATATATGATGCCCCTAGCTGCCCAAGGGCCACGCATATCATTCGCAAAGAGTGGCAGATGAAAAGTGAAGGTGGACGGGGCGGGGTGCTGGGGGGGGAGGAGTCCGAGGTCTGTTTCACGCAGTAGTCGCTACCCGTACAGCGTAGTGGCTGAAAACAGATAAAATGCTGCCTGGATATATATTCCCACCTGTTTCCAGCCGAACTCGAACGCGACGTCCACAAGGCCTCGCATATACCAGCCCGCGTTCACTGCAGTACGGGCAAAGTTGTGATATAGCTCCTGCGACCAGGGAACAAGCAACTTCAGCTCGTTACAAGCGATGCCTGTTTCCGCAGTTTCGGGTAATTAATAGCAATTTACACGGGGGCGCGGACTCCGAGCGGGTGGGGCTGCTGACTATTACGGGCGGTGCACATATTACCTTCTTGCTAAGGGCGGGGCTTTCGGAGCCGGACGACAGCATGAGATGACCTGCGGGGGTTATTGACACCACCAATCGTTGAAACGTCGGCATGAAATAGGTGCCGCTGGTGTCAGTTTCGGGTCGGAGGCAGATTAGGTTATTTTGCGCACCGAAGCCGCCGATGAAGGCCGCCACCAGGTTAGACTGCTCCGAGGTGGTGCTTCCCACTACAAATTCTGCCCCGGTCTCGATGCACGCCTTCGCAGCCGGGGGAGCGTCGGAGGGCGCCCAGCTTTGCAGGTTTATGAGCTTCGGGTTGAGATGCACACGCGTGCCATCGTCCGAAAACAGAGGTTTGTCGCAGCCGGGACCAAGCACTTGGCAGTCGCCGCTGTTTACGTGCTGCACCGCGAGCAATGCCGCCTTGGCAACTGACATCGCAACCCAATGAAACGGTCGCGCACGTTCATCTCCATCCATCGACTGAAACATCGGCAGCATGAGGCATATGGGCACGTCTGCAGTCGCTGACTGGCCAACTGCGGCGCCCGGTGCGGCGCTGATGAGTAGTATTACAATCGTCGGAAAGGCGACCATCGCCACGCGCCGGACAACTGCATGACGGCACTGCGACGCCTCGCGCAGTGTCGCGCGCATTCCTGATGCGAAGGAGTATAAGACGCAGAAACTTGAGCGAGTAGGCATCCACCGATGCTTCAAATTATATTCCGAGATTATGTGCGGTAAGGGGGGGAGGGGCGGTATGGAGGCTGGAGGGCGGCGGGGGGGGGGGGGGGGGGGGGAGCGGGGGGGGCTCTCCCGGCTGGATGACCTCTTGACCTGCCGCCGGGACAGGTCGTATCCCTGGCGTAATTCCCCATCCCCGCCTGTAGTACTAACACGAATTTCATGTTGCAGCTGCGATAGCCGATGTATCCTGTAAAAATAAGGGACTTTTTTCCTGTATAAATATCATGAAATAGGCCCTGGCCTCCTCCCCGACCTTGGTTTCAGGCTCATATCTCTCTTGCTGGCAACCCCTCACAGTTGCTGTTGGTTCTGTTTATAGTGCGCATTTCTTGAAGCCCTGATCTTCAAAATAAGAAGTAATGAAATGGGCACTCTTGAAATAAATCCGTCGCGTACAGTACTACTCGAGTACTCAGCATCAGGTTTTTTTCCTGACCCGGGGCACGACTAGGAACAACGAAACCGTTGCACCGCCTCTACCAGGATTGTGCCTAACTATCGGCCGAGTTCGGGGCGGACCGAACTGAATTCAGGGAGTTCGGCCGAATACAGTTCGGACCGAACTTAACTGCAGTTCGGACTGAGCGAAACAACCGAACTGTCCGAACTGCCCGAACTGAGCTGAGGTCGGTCCGAACTACCACCAAAATGACATCGAGCTGCGGTCTGAACTGCCTATAACGACTGACTGATGCAATGGGTACATGCGGTGGCATCCCTTGTCCGCTCGGTACATCCCTTGTCCGCTCGGTTCAGCGGCTGTCTCGTATGCGAGAGGCACTGTGAGATTCAGATGTGACGTAAATGTGCCCTACTGGTGACGAACGACGACATACGGGGACGATACGGGACGGACGAGGGACGTGGATTTCATACCCAGTAGCGACGACTATCGCGCGCGACCTGTAAAGTACTATATGAATTTCTCGTTTCCATAATTTCATCAAATTGATATGCGCACGCGGGCTCGCGTGTCGCCCGCCGACGCGGAGCACCCGGGCTAAGTACAGGCGGATGTACGCACTCATTGCACATCGCCGCACATCGCTGACCGCACATCGCTGACCGCTGACCCCGCGGTGTGCCGCGATGTGCGGCACGACGGGCGGAGGTGTGGGCGGATGTAGGTGGTTTTAGGGTTGGTGGTAGGCGGTAGGTGGTGTTCGTAGGTGCGCGTTTTAATGCAGCCGCCCTAACTGCTGATGATTGTGTAACGCCCCAGCACGCGCATGAAGTACGGGGTCGCCTCACGGTCACCGCCGCTCACCGTTGAATCAAGCGCGGACAGCCGCGCACTCGCATCTGTGTTGCCTGCCGGTGGTGGGTTACATCCACCCCAACTCTCAACCCCCCCCCCCCCCCCCCCCCCCCGCCCCCCGCGCGCGGCAGCAGGCATGCCGGCAAAGGGATGGATAGCGAGTGTGTCGAAGGATGGCGTGTACACATGCAAGCACTGCCACGGCATCGTGACGGGTAGTAGTGAAAGGACGGCGCGAGAGCGGCACTTCCTAAAATTCCCGAACTGTAGCCACTCGTTGAAGCGTGCGGCTAAGTTGCGCCGCAAGGCCGCCTTATCGCAAGCAGCAGCAGCAGGGGCGGCAGCAGCAGCAACAGCAGCAACAAGCGCGGCAGCAGGAGTAGCTGCAGCCGTCGGAAACGGCCCGCCGGCGCCGGTCTCGGACGACGGCGGCTCGAAGGTGGACGATGTGATGGGCGTGGGGGAGGACCCCGTTGGCGAAGACGGTATGGACATCGACGCGCCTGCGTGGCCGCCGGCGGGCGTCGAACCCGCGATGAGGGCGTGATATGGAAAGGCGATCCCGGCGACTTCTACATGAAGGTCATCGCCAAGAAGTTCCGGGGAGTATGGCACTACGGCGTGATAACCGGCGTCGTTACCGAGTGGGTGTTGGAGGACTACGGCGGGGCGACCCAGTGGCGCGCTGTTTTCGAGGACGGTGACATTGTGGACCTTCTGCGTTCAGAGGTGAGTGGGCCCGGCCTGCGTGCTGGTGGCACCACTCAACTGCGGTTGTATGGAATCACACGCACCCGCCCGGTCGGCGTGGCAGGTTGTGGAGGCTATGGCGGCTGCCCAGGAGCACCCCCCTGTGGATGCGGACGGGGAGGCTCGCTTGGTAACCGTCCATCAAGGCGATGACTTGTCCAGTGAATCACGCACCTTGCCCGGCGTGCGTTCAACACAACCCGGCTGGCGGAGGCCAAGCAGAACACTGGCTGCCATGGCGTGTGCCATGTGCATGTGGTCCTGGGCTATGTCAGCATGATCAACCTCTTCCCCCTCGCGCCGTTCCACCTGTTTTTTTTGGCTTGGGAAGGGACTTCTGGAGGAAGTTTGTCACCGTGCAGGGCCACATTGGATTCCGAGCTATGAAGCAGGAAGACCGGCGCCAGGCTTTAGTCCCGATACCCAGCAACTTTGAACGCGGGTTGCGCCCTTCGTTTGCAGTGTCCAAGAATCGAAAGGTAACCCCCCCCCCCCCCCCCCCCCGGGCGTGGGCGTGGGCGTGGGCGTGGGCGTGACGGCATTCCCCTCCATGACTGCAGGGTCAGGCAAGGTGACGGTGCAGTCCGGCTGGGTCATGGAGGACTGCTTGCACCACATGGAAACGTTTTCCATTCTTAACGCCGGTCCGCTGCTCGAGGAGGCCCGGGTGAAGGCGATCATGACCGAGAAGGAGCTTCGCGTCCCCAGGCCGTGCTTGGGCACATGTACAAGCGCATGCAAGGAGCTGCGTGGTTCGTCACGCGGTGGGGGTTGCAGAATGTGGTGATGGAGGAGGACGGCCCCGAGCGCAAGGCGCAGGTGGACGCGCTCACTAGGGAGGGGAGGACTCGATACCCAGCGCGGCGCCAAGGCGCGGTGGCCGGGGCAGCGCGGCGCCAAGGCGCGGCGGCCGGGGCAGCGCGGCGCCAAGGCGCGGCGGCCGGGGCAGCGCGGCGCCAAGGCGCGGCGGCCGGGGCAGCGCGGCGCCAAGGCGCGGCGGCCGGGGCAGCGCGGCGCCAAGGCGCGGCGGCCGGGGCAGCGCGGCGCCAAGGCGCGGCGGCCGGGGCAGCGCGGCCAGGCGCGGCGGCCGGGCAGCGCGGCGCAGGCGGCCGGGGCAGCGCGGCGCCAAGGCGCGGCGGCCGGGGCAGCGCGGCGCCAAGGCGCGGCGGCCGGGGCAGCGCGGCGCCAAGGCGCGGCGGCCGGGGCAGCGCGGCGCCAAGGCGCGGCGGCCGGGGCAGCGCGGCGCCAAGGCGCGGCGGCCGGGGCAGCGCGGCGCCAAGGCGCGGCGGCCGGGGCAGCGCGGCGCCAAGGCGCGGCGGCCGGGGCAGCGCGGCGCCAAGGCGCGGCGGCCGGGGCAGCGCGGCGCCAAGACAGCGCATACAGCGGAATCGGCGGAAAGGGATGCATTACAAGCTGTGGACGGCAGCCGCTGAAAACTATGCGGTCATGCCGCAACAACCCCAGCACTGGCTTCTGGATACCTCTGATCTGGCTGACGGCGGCGGGCTGCGGGATGCAGGGCCGCATGACTGAGGTGGCGGTGCTGGTGAGCCCGCAGAGTCTGCATGCGGCGGAGGCGGCGCAGCCGCATAGGCACTAGACAATGCTCTGAAGCGAGCCCCAATTGTCTGCCCAGCGCCTGCCCCAATGTAACGCACCAGCTTGGCAGCAATTGGCAGCTCTTTTGCCCCCCCTCCACCCCACAGACACACTACCAATACCAGTTTCTCATCCCGGCGGGCAGTTGATGCGTATACCCAGGCTTGTGCGTACGCGGTGCGGGGGGGGGGGGGGGGGGGGGGGGGGTGATCACTATAGCTATGCTAGTGATGTGAGATATGAGTGCAGCAACAGATATTGTGCAAGATATAATACGATGGCATGCAAGCGGGTCCCCGCTCTTCCACAATCATTGGCCCTGCTCCCTCTTGCCCCGCCCCCGGTGCCCTTTAGCTGCTCTCAGCATCCCGAGTGGGATGGGCGGGGCAGCGGTTGCTACCGAGTGAGGCGTAGCATCGTTTGCAGTAGCAACGCAGCCTTTCCGGTGTGACGCCGCCTGGATGTAACCCAGCAGTACGCGCAAAGTGCAAGTGCAAGCTGCTGATGGCGGGGATCCCGCGCGGGGGGGGGGGGGGGGGGGGGGGGGGGCAGCGGCTGTGGGATAGGCGCGGCAGCGGTTGCTACAGAGTGAGGCGTCGCATCGTTTGCAGTAGCAACGCGGCCTTTCCGGTTGCATAGTGTGACGCAGCCTTGATGTAACCCAGCAGTACGCGCAAAGTGCAAGTGCAAGCTGCTGGTGGCGTGGATCCACGCGAGGTCGCAGGACGGTGCGCGAGGGGGGGGGGGGGGGGGGGGCAGCGGCTGTGGGATAGGCGCGGCAGCGGTTGCTACAGAGTGAGGCGTCGCATCGTTTGCAGTAGCAACGCGGCCTTTCCGGTTGCATAGTGTGACGCAGCCTGGATGTAACCCAGCAGTACGCGCAAAGTGCAAGTGTTACACGTCCGTGTGCCCCACCCAATGACATTGCGCCCGACCTCACTGACGGCATGTCTCGCTCTCCTTCATCTCCTGGGCCGTCCGCCGCCTCACCCTGCGCACCCCACCAACCGCGCGTGCCTTCTCGGAAGCCTCACACACGGCGGCGCGAGTCGCGTCGTGGAGCGCGTCCCTGACATGGCGGAACTCCGCCCTCACCGTGGCCGTGGTCGGGTAGGGGACTGCCCGCTGATGGGTCGCCATGCATGGGTACTTGGGGCCGCACAAAGCCGGGGTGCCGTCGCAGCAACACTCCCAGTCCGTCCGTTGGCCGCAGTCCACGCACATGATAGTGCATGTGGCCGCCTCCCGCCACTGCTCGTAGTGCTCCGGTCAACATGGCGACGAGCAAGTCGGCATGTCCCGCAGGTGGCTGCGGGGCGGGTGGCGCGAGCGCAGCCTCGCTCGCCTCAACAACCCCCTCAGCCCGATTAGTCGCCTCGACCACGGCCTCCTCCGCCTCCTGACGCGGCGCACCAGGCGCATCATCGTCGCCTGGCAGGGCGTCCCCCCCCGCAACGGCGCCGTCGGCGGTGGCCGACGCCGTCGTGGCGGGGTGTTGTGAGGAGGTGGCCCTAGACATAGGTGGGGCCGGCACCGCCATGTGTTGCTCCACATGCGGTGCGGTTCCTGACGCGACAGCTCCGTCGCACCAGTACCGGCGCCGGCACCCCACGCACGCCTGCTGGGCTTACCACCAACCGGCATGTTTCCTTTGGGAGGCGGTTCATCCGCGTCGGAGGTGAGCGGCGGTGCCTGTGTGGGTGTGGATACTGCCCGGCCATTAGGGCTCCCGCCGCCTGTCGCTCCGCCGACCCACGCCGCGGCGTGTGCTGCGCCCCGCATAGTCGCCTCGAATATAATATACATGACGCGGGGACGGGGGGGGATTCGTGCGTTTCGTATGTCGGCGGAAAGGCGTGCGAAGCTGCGGCTGGCGAAGGTGGTGGAAGTAAGCGTGGCGGCGTCGGCGGCGTATTACCGTGCGTGCATGCGTGCGCAACCCCGCGGCAGCAAGCGCCGGACTCGGCGTGTGCCAGCGGCAGAGCTGCGAAGCCATGGACACGGTACGGGATGCCAAGTCTGGCTAAGCAACTGCCGAGGCTGGCGGCTTAACCCCCATGTCCGGCGGTTGAGGGACGGAAAGTGCGTAGAAGTTGATCGGGAAAGCGGGCATATAAGCCTGGCTGTGCTAGGTTCCTATTAAGTAATGGCGGTTTGTGCTAAGTAATTCGTAGGGGTAGACCATGCAGCGCAGGTAGGGGGCGGTATAAATGAGGCCGGGCACATATACTGCTCCACGAAACGACACTGTCGCACGTGTAGTTGAATAGACGCCCCCCCCCCCCCCCCCCCCCCCCCGCCGGGTCGGCCCGCCGGGTCGGCCCGCCGACCCGCCACGGCATGTAATATTTGTCATGCATCGCCGGGGTATGTGTGAGTGGATGCCCCGCCGCCACATCCCCCCCCACCCCCCCCCCCCCCCCCCCCCCCCATTTACACTTGTGCACTCATTAAGTTTGGGCTGGTTTCGGAGCAGTACATGTACGTATGTATATACATACAATGGAACGTAGGACCTGCGCGGAAAGAGGCGGGGCTGGCGGAGTGCGTTGGGGGTGCGTAGAGTAGCGTGTTGGTGAGATTCGGGGTGCATCGGACGCCGGATGCCCATCCACCCAGCGTAAAAGACGCCTACGTAATATTCACACTATATATATTCACACGCAAATGTGTGAAAACCGGACATTCCGTGCCGGATGGGTGGGAATACGGCGTCCGATGCAGCCAAAACCCCAGCAACACGCTATTCTGTGCACCGCCAATGCACTCCGCCAGCACCGCCTCATTCTCTGTCGATTTCGAAAACGCCTTCACATTACCCACCGCTAATTGCAATTGCCACCGTGTAATGTTGTCACGATGTGCGCACACAACAACACTTACTACCGGTTCCGACGCGGATGGAGGCGAGGCTTGCGGAGTGCGTTGGGGGTGCGTAGAGTAGCGTGCTGCAAATAATTGGGGTGCATCGGACGCCGGATGCCCACCCACCCGGCGTAAAAGACGCGTATTCACACTTTATTAACACACAAATGTGTGAAAA
The DNA here is from genome assembly GCA_006384855.1 of Tetraselmis striata. Taxonomy (NCBI): domain Eukaryota; kingdom Viridiplantae; phylum Chlorophyta; class Chlorodendrophyceae; order Chlorodendrales; family Chlorodendraceae; genus Tetraselmis; species Tetraselmis striata. The sequence goes on from VCJN01001923.1 coordinate 28,620, forward strand.
CCGGACATTCCGTGCCGGATGGGTGGGAATACGGCGTCCGATGCAGCCAAAACCCCAGCAACACGCTATTCTGTGCACCGCCAATGCACTCCGCCAGCACCGCCACATTCTCTGTCGATTTCGAAAACGCCTTCACATTACCCACCGCTAATTGCAATTGCCACCGTGTAATGTTGTCACGATGTGCGCACACAACAACACTTACTACCGGTTCCGACGCGGATGGAGGCGAGGCTTGCGGAGTGCGTTGGGGGTGCGTAGAGTAGCGTGCTGCAAATAATTGGGGTGCATCGGACGCCGGATGCCCATCCACCCGGCGTAAAAGACGCGTAATATTCACACTGCTTTATTAACACACAAATGTGTGAAAACCGGACATTCCGTGCCGGATGGGTGGGAATACGGCGTCCGATGCAGCCAAAACCCCAGCAACACGCTATTCTATGCACCGCCAATGCACTCCGCCAGCACCGCCTCATTCTCTGTCGATTTCGAAAACGCCTTCACATTATCCACCGCTAATAATTGCAATTGCCACCGTGTAATGTTGTCACGATGTGCGCACACAACAACACTTACTACCGGTTCCGACGCGGATGGAGGCGAGGCTTGCGGAGTGCACTTGCTTGCGGTGCACAGACTAGCGGGAGACTAGACCCATTGTCGCTTATTTACAAGCACGGGCGGTGCTGCCAGACCTGATCGTCTACGGCCGATATAATATTCACACTATATTAACATCGGTGCACACCGCCGCACACCGCCGCACACCGCCGCACACCGCCGCACAACGCTGCGCGCGCACATTCGTCGCACACATTATCCCGGATTCACTCGCCGTATCCATCACGCCGTGCTACTTCAACAATAAACATTGCGAAATTACACCGACACAATGCCGCACCGACTAGCTCTTGACAATACGTGCATATAAATAGTAGTGGCGCGCTGCTCCTCGCCTCCGATGTGTCGTTGACTGCTGCGGAAGGCGGTCGTCGACTGGGTGTTAGTTTCTCCACCTCGGCCGCCCCCCCCCCCCCCCCCCCCCCGCCCTCCCCCCCCCCCCCCCTTCACCGCTCACAGCGCCATGGCCGACCTCGCCCCCCCGGGCAAAAGTGGGCGGCGAGCCTTGTCTCGCGTGTCCGCGCCGCCGGCATCGAGGAGGACGAGAAAGACATGAGGAAACGCGTGACAAGGTGGGCGCGCAACAAAACACTCCATCCTCCGCATTAGCACGCACCCACTCGTGGCTAACTTGTGCCGCGCGCAGGTTCGTCCGGGAGCGCCGTAAGGCCCACCTCAACGCCAAGGCTTCCACAGTGCCAGCGGCGCAACTCGTGGTGGCCGAGGAGGCCGCATCCTCAGCCGCTTAAAGGCGAAACGATTGTGGCTTGTTGTGGGTGTCTGCGCACAGGGGGCGTCCCGACGCGAAGGTAAGGAAGCTCATGGCGGCGTCGTCGACGGCACAGCCTCCCGGGGTGGTGAAGACACTGACGGATGACAAGAAGCGGAAGAGGCCAGTGAAGAAACGCCGAGGTAAGAAACTGACGGTCGCGGAGTCGGAGGCGCAGGCGGAGGCGGAGGCGGAGGCGGAGGCGGAGGCGGAGGCAGCGAGATCGTCGAAGCGGAGGGTCCCCCGGGCACGCAAGAACAAGAACAAGCAGTAGCCCCCGCCCCCTTACCCCCCTCCCCTCACTCCCCCGGCGGGAGCGGCGGGGGGGGGGGGGGGGGGGGGCGCGGGGGCGGCGGGGGGACCACGCCCGCCCGCCCCCCCACCCCCCCCGCCGGGCCACATTCCCCGATGGCAGCTGTCGCGAATATTGTAATTCAATCATTCTTCGGCAAACCGCTGCCTGCCCCCGCCCTCCCCCTCGCGAATATTTATGTAACGTGAGCACTCTTTGGCAAAACATGGCAGCCAAACCGCCCATCTGATGACCTTTGATCGGACGGCTGGCAGGCCCGTTCAGCAGTACTAGCTATAATGTACACAAAATTCCCCAGTGTTACCGAATAGTACGGCTGAGATTTGCGCTCCCATGTACTAATAGTCGTAGTTATCCACAGGACCACTCTCCATCGTGCCCGGGTATCGGGTACCGGGTACTAGATACCCGGTACCGGCGTAATAAATATATCGCGTACTACCCGGTACTACACGGACAACCTTGTACCTTATACGTCAGTGCCATGTACGCTTCACCGGGCTGGTACGACTACCAGAATGATGACAAAAAGGATTTATCGCCCGCCGGCAATAACGCCGGATGTACTCGCACGTAACTGGATGGACGTGCCGCCACCAGCAGCAGCCTTCACGGATAAATAATAGTCGCTAGTAGTAGTGCTTCGTCACCTGTATGTCACATCTGAATCTCACAGTGAGGTCCGGGTATCGAATCATGTATGTCCGATGCATTTTTGGCAATTTCGTCCCGGCGTGTCCTGGGTTTCCCCGGTTGATTCTGGATTAGCCCTTTGGGGTTCGAATGAGGCAATGGTCTACGGGCTATGCCAAACCTATGACTTCAGTTAACGCAAGAGGTCAAGTGCTGGGGCGGCTTCGGCCGACGTCCCGGGGCGAACTAGACTATGCGGTGGCAACTTGTTGCATGCAACCGTTTTGTGTCGTTAGATGTCTCCATGACTTCGTCGCCCCGTTCATGAGACGTGATGGGCGGCGACTCCATATGATGTTGATAGTGGACATGGTTTAGGTTTCATTGGGTGATGTTGGAGTATGGAAGTGCTATCTCTTGCTATCTCTGCTATCCAATTGGACATCTGGATGGCGGCCGGTGCACCAATTGGTGCACAGTATCTGGAAGAGGCAGGGGTTATGGGGGGTGCGCGACAAGTTCCTCACCGTAGAACACCTTATCCCCATGTACGATAACTCGATGACTGGGTAATATTTGGTGAGTTACGAAGTAGTTCGAAGACCCGACATCGGGCTGGATATGAATATTGTGCGTTGTGCACGGAGGTCTTGAGAGATAGCTGGGGCATCGATGCGGGGGAGCACCGGTACTCCGGTATTGGTGTATAGTTTGTTGGCGGGGGCCGTGATGGGGTCCGTCTACAGGCGGATGGCCTCGATAGCGTCCACCTTGGGTAGGGAGAGTTTTACGGTGCCCGACGTGACGTCCCGTTTGCCTTTGCGGCTTGGCATCGGGAAGCGTTTCGTACAGGCATGAAGGTCAGTGGCTGTGGCCGTGATGTGCGTCCATGTCTTTTGGATAGACCGGAAGATGGTGAGGTTGGCGTCACGGCGCTCATTCTCCGTTGTGATGTCAATGCCGGGGTTTGAGTGGTCGTTGAGGGCTAGGACGATATGGTGTCTTTGGGCGGTGCGTTCATCGCCACGCCCGTGAGGGTGGTGTGAGGAGGTTCCTGCAAGGGAAGTTTCGGGATTTGGTAGATTTGGGGGGGTTTGGGGGGATTAGGGGGGGGGGACGGAGCGGCGGCCACCCCCTTGTGGGGAGCGGCTCGCAACGCCATGAGGGCCCACGAGGGTTTGGAAGGGTCTGCTATCCTTTGGGTGGGCTCGCGATGGGAGAGTTGGGCCCGATGGGCAGGTGCTTTGCCTTTGGCGGCCGCGCGGAGCGCGTCCACTGTAGACGCGACGATGCCTCGTGGGATAGAGGGCAGTGAGCGCGCGGGCGCGCGCGCGCAAGGGGGGGGGGGGGGGGGGGGGGGGGGGGGCGCTGGCGAGGTGCTGGGCAGTGCCGCCGCCAGCGGCTGAAGTGCCCGCGGCCATCGAGTGAGCGCGAGTAGTTAGGTGGTGTAGTGCAGCCGGGTGGTCCGAGCAGGGCCCGGTGGGGTCTGCCTTTCATCGGGGCGCTGGCGGTGCGGCGTCGCCGGATATGGCCGCTGCCGGGTGGGCGGTGGGGGATGTGGCGGTTGCCGGCGCAGCGTCGTCATCGCTAGCGCCGGCCAACCCGGGGTCATAAGGTGTGGCCTCAGCCAGCGCTTTTTGGGCGGCTCTGGGGGTTGGACGAGGGGTTTTTGTTTTGACTTTGCGTTTGCCGAGGCATGTGGGCTCTGCGACGGCCCCGTCGCCCGGGAGTTCGTTCGCTTCGACCGCCATGCCTTCGTCAGAGGGCAGGCGGTCTGGTTAGGTGTAATCAGCGGCTGCAAGAGCGGTGGCGTGGGTTGTGAGGTGTGAGGCGGCGGGCGGTACGGCCGCGCCGCATGTGGGGTGATTTCGATACCGACGTCCGCGTTGCGCGGCGCTTGTCCGCCCTGCAACACCTCGTCCCCCTCCTCCATGTCCTCAGCGGAGGGCACAGATTCGGCCGTGTCTGCCGGCTTGCGGCGGGCGGACTGGCTGCGGGTGGCTCGTGGTGAAGGCATGGCATGAGCAGGCGACCGGTGTCGGCGGGACTGCGGATCGACTGGCCACACTGTACTTTATCCTGTGTTGTGGTTTGGCGGGCGGGGGTTTTGCGCAGTACCGGTGATTTCGTCGTCCGAAGCTACTGGTGAGCGTCGGTACGTACCGATACCGTTCTGTGAGGGAAAGTGTGAAGTGTAGCATCCGCACGGACATTCCTTTCTCTGGGAACCGAATGTAAATCCAGGGTGATATCATACTTTACACACAGAAGTGACCATGGTTGACACGGTGGGCTTGGCACGACGAGGGTGAACGAGCGCAGCCGCTCTAGCTCCGTGATGGTGATGTCGTTGATGTTCATGGGGGTCTCGTCATGACAGTCCTGAAATGCTGATGGAGGCAGGCGGCCCGGGTACTTGTTGCTGATGACCGGTAGGTGATGTAGCCACATAGTGCGAGCCTCCGTTGATGGGTCGGCGCCGATGAACGCGTGGATGGAGAAGCTGTATTCCACCACACCCTCCACCTCAAATGCCGATGGGCCATGGCAGGGCGAGAAGAGATGTTCGATTACCAAAGAAGAGCTTGGCATCAGGAGGAGCGGGGCAGCGGTGAGTGTCGGGAGCGGCGGTGGCGGGTCTCCACATAGGGCGCCCTGCCCCATATGAAGGTCGTGGGCCGCCAGTGCCGCTGAGGTTGGGAATGCGGGTGAAGCGAGGCATAGAGGTTGAATTGGGGTTGGAATGGGTTGAGAGCGGAGGTGGCGAGCACGCCATGGGTGTGAGAACGGGAACTTGAAGTTGTCGTCAGAGTTGGAGTAGGGGACGTGCCTGGATTCATGTAATTCATCGTCTTCGCCGTCCTCGCCCTCCCCCTCCTGCGCTCCGGTGGCTGCCTCTCCTGGGGCGGTGGTGGTGCAGGTGAGCATGACGGGCATGCCGCTGTGGTGTGGTGCCAACGATGACACACCCGTCAACGGGTAGGCCTCCTGGCATCTTGACGGCTGCTGGTCGGAGTCGTTGTTGGCCGGGTGATGTCCGTGGTGGTGATGTCCGGCCGGGGAGACGAAACCGAATGGCTGGTGATGGCGCTGCATGTCGTCGTTGCCGCTCAGGGTGGGCCAATGCTGCTGCCGCTGGGGCATGTTTTGATGGTTGTAGTCGTTGTGCGGGTTGTGGCTATAGTTGTCGTTGACGTGACGCTCCGCAGGCGCGCGCTGACAGTGACCATAGCTAGGGTTGTTCACGGTGCTGAGTGGGTCGGTGTCACCCGGGAGACGCAGGCCGTTGGCATGGCGCCTGGCCATACACTGATGCTGAGTATGTCCTGGACGGTCACACCTGCTGCAGACGATGTTGGGCCTCGTGTCATGTAGTTGGTCCCTGGGGTCGCAGGAATCGAGGGTTGGCGTGCGTACACGGGCGCGCTGCTGACGCTGACGCGTGCGCGCCTCCATGCTTTGTCCGGCGCTTATGATTGTTGCCAGCCTCTTGTTGCCGAGATGGTGGCGTCGACAATGTGATCGTATGCTGGGTGAAGTCCTGGGATGAGGTAGTTGATGGCCACATACTCGAAAGTCCACTGGCCATGTGCCTTGCGCAACAAATTCCAGAGGTTCCGGTAGCGGCGAACGTACACCTGGACCGGCTCATTCGGGAGCTGGCATGCTGTGATTTCTTCCTCCAAGCGCCTGCGCTCCTCTATGGCCGAGCCATGGAGTTCAGTAGATAGGGCCGTCCAGGCCGCATATCCACACTTCCTGGAGTCCATGCTTATGTTGTCGACGATGGCCAGTGCCATGGGATAATTCGCTGTCGCGTGGCGCAGGGCTGCCAAAAGAATGAGCTGCTCCTTGTGGGTGCCTTTGCCCTTGGTAGGGTAGATGTCAAGGTAGCCGGCGCTGCCGAGGGAGATCTTGACGGCCTGAGCATTATCACGCGTAGAGATGTTTTGTTCCCACACGGGGACCGTCGCGAGGTCGAGTGTCGGCTTTACTCCAGACGGGTTGATCCACTGGATGTCACTGGAGTCACTGTCTGAGCACCGTGCAGGCTGAAAGCGCCTTCAGAACTGGTATCACTGTCACTAAAGTCAGGCGGCGGTAGTTCGCTGCCAGGGTCCTTCTTGACCGCACTCCTCCCAGCTATATTAGGCAGAGGGGTGTTTATCATGCCGGTGGTGATGCTGGTAGATAGACATTGCGGGAGGATGGCGCACTTGTGCTGGAAGATGTATGACTATAGGGGTGGGGGGGTGGGAAGAAAAATCTCGTCGCACGTCGCCGTCGACCGTCGAAAGCTGTCGAGGGTCGAGATAAACGCAGGTTGAAGCCTTTGGCATGCGTCGAGCACGGGGCAAGACGTCGAACCAAAGGAGAGGGCTCAGAAACCTGTCGGAGGGAAATTATTGAAGTGATGGCTGAGTGGCACTGTCACTATAGTGGAAGAGTCGGCGAGAGTCGGCACGCATGCGTCGAGTCACGTCGAGTACCAGCAAGCAAGGTGCAAGCTGGAAAAGCAAAGGGCTGCTGTGAGCCGTGGGCGAGGGACGAAAGGTAGTCACTGTCGCCGTGGTGATGGCTGAGTGGCACTGTCACGAGAGAGAAAGGGCGAGTCGGAACATTTCTGGGGAGAGCAATTGACTGAATTACAAGGAGCCGAGGCTGGCAATTTATACCAGCCGACATAGGTGTCAATTAGGACGGACACCGCTCCGTCTAAGAAGGCCAACTGGCAAAGATACCTAGATGCCGTGCTTTGGTAACAACTGGGTGCCGTTCTTCTGCCATAAGGTCCAAATTAGGCACATGTACGGCAGCAAGCTGTTCACTGGAAAAAATGTGGATTTCAAAGGGAGAAAAAGCGGATTCAGGGTACCGGGGTACCCTGGGTCCAACATTGTAATTCAATAGCCAGACCATTAATAGGGATAGATCTGCTACCCACACCCACAATCCATAGGAGGTTCTGGTTATTAGTCTGGATGACTACCAGTGCGCCAACACAAAATGTAATGAAAGACAATATGCATCTGATAACTCTTGCCAGCTCTCTAAAGGTAGAGGAATGGGCTCTCTCCCACAGAGTGAAGAACTCATGTGCGATAAGTTGATGGGAATCAGACTGGCCATTTATGAAAAGACCACCCCAACCAACATCACTGGCATCAGGTTCCAAATTAATAGCCACCACATGCTGGCGAGGCCAGATTCTGCCCACACAGGAACTTATGTCTAATCCTTCCCTGAACGATAGTTCATTCTTAACTTCAGGTGTGAGAGTAACCCAAGAGGACCAGTTCCACCCTGAATTTTGAACGGCATACAGATGCCGGGTATAACGCTGAGCAAGAGGGCCCAGAGCCAGCCTCATGGAGACAGCTTGGCCGATGATACTAGCCAACTTGCGGACAGACACTCTGCCTCTGCGGGCATACAACAATTCAGCGATGCCTTGATGTAAGCTGTCCCACCGGTCTTCTGGCACAGAAAAAGTACCGGTGGCAGAGTCAACCATGAAGCCCAAATGCCTGAGCAATAGAACGGGAGCTGGGGTGCTCTTCTCCATATTCATACACAAACCTGACTTACCAAAGTCAGAAATGCTTCTTCTGCTGAGCACTGATGCATCAGCAGCTGTGGGGGTGCAAAATAGAAAATCATCCAAATAGGGTAGGACATGAATACCCGCCTCTATGCGCCAGCTCAGACATGGTCTTAGCAAAGTCATAGGGGGGCCACTTTCAATCCAAAAGTAAGCTACTGGACATATAATACTTGCCCTTCCACTGGAAGGCGACATAAGGTTTTGCAGAGGGATGAAACTCAACGTGACTGAAACCATATTTCAAGTCGAAAGCAATCATGTGATCGCCTTTCCTCATAATATTTTTGAAGTCTAAGAGACCCTCAAATTCGAACTTAGGGCAATCAATAGCCTCATTGACATAACGCATATCAATGATGAGCCGGAGCTTATCAGAGCTGGGTTTAGGCACATCGCCTATAGGACTAACCACAGTGGGTTTATCGGATGTCTCATAAACATGGCCGGCAGCCACTATTTCAGCAACACACTCATCCACAAACTCTGAATTCTGGTGGGCCGCTTTGAGGTTGGGGAACTCAACTGGGGCAGGGGGGACAGTCTTCCAACGAAGAGAAAAGCCATCCTCGATCCATCGCATGACCCATGAGCGAGGGCGGCATATAGAACGCCAAAATGGGAGTGACCGCTTCAGAGTACCAACTCTGAACGGGGGTGTGCCCTGCTCCATCTCATATCTGTCTAGAGGCTGTCTGAGAGCCCACTGAAACTCATCATCAAGATGAATAATATGAGGGTCAGAAGAGGCACCTATAACATAGCAGTAGCAAAAACAGACAAAATGGATATAATTGCGGATATTCTACTGCAACTCGGAGTGAGAGAAAAATACAAAATTCAAAATCGAATTTGAAATTCAAAGACTAAAAGATATCAAAATTTTTGATACAAATGAAAATAAGTGCAAATCAGAGCCAAAGGACATAGAGAGACAGTAGCGAAGAAAAGGCAAGATGAAAGCCGAATCGGAGTCAGCCAGCCTCAGAGGCATTTCTTACAAACCAAATGCTGAACGGACAGCAAAGGTAAATTCCAAAAGCTTCAGGAAGCTATCAGCCAGAGCTGGAACCAAGAGATGAAAATATAAAGAGAGCTGCATGGACAGTCTCAGATCCCAGAGGATCAATGCACATGTGCATTATCACAGAGAAGTAACAAGTACAAGCTGTAGGAAGCCGTGTACACATCCGGAGATGTACATCAGATCAGCCCTTCTTGGCATTCGGGCATTGATGCTTCAAGTGGCCAAACGCGCCACAATAACCATTGCAAGGGCCGATAACACCACTACCAGAAGGTAAAAAGCCAGAACGGTTATTTTGTTGCGCCAATAAGTTGCCGGCCATAACTGAAGCCATAGCAAGGGAATCGAAACCATTGTAATAACCTTGACCTCCATAACGATTACCGCCGCCGCCACCACGGCCACTACGCTTGCCGCCGTTACCACGGCCACCACCACCGCCACGACCACCTCCTCCGGTGTTGGTGGAAGCCTGATTTGCCTTACTATAAGAGGGCTTCGTCAGCTTCATAGCTTTACGAGCTCTTTCTTTGGGGGACAAAGTCATATCAAGGCCGAAGATATCATCTCCACGATACATGTCGGCAGTATCGGAGGAAAACTTGTGCCGGAGGCACAGAATCATGGCTTCTTGGTATGTGGTACGAAGCAGATTCCTAAGAAAGCGAGGTACAGTCCACTCTGAAGTGGACGATTTCATCTCCTCTACTGGGACGAGGCGCTTGGCGGGAACCTCCTTCTTACCGGAGTAATCGGAGTATGTGTGGATCATAGTATCATATAGCTGCCAAGTACTATAAAAGATAGACGAGCGCCATAAACTGAAACTGTTGGGTACGGATAACGTGAGTTTTACCAATGAGCTTCTCCTTGAAACCTCCAGGAGGCTAGGGAAGCTCCCGAGGAAGCAGCTTAGAGTCGCTGCCGAACTCGTCGTTGTCGGAGTCAGGGTCGACGTCCTCCGCCCTACGCCGAGCGGGTTTAGAGCAACGCGAGGAAGGAGCATAAGGAGCCTCCGCCTTGCCTTTGGCTCCCTCCGGAATTCTGTTGGCCTCCTCGCCTTTGACAATAAAAGCATCGAGCTGCGCCTCCAGAGCAGTCCTTCGGGCGGTGTAGTTGTCGATGAGCATGCGGTAGTGCTCACGAGATCTCTCTCCTTCAATAGAGAGAAGCAGCTCCTCAGCAGATTTGATGTCGCGAGAAGCCTCCTTGATAGCGTCCTCTAATTGAGGAACGCGCCTATCGAACGGGGACGGACCCTCCGAAGGGACAGCCTCGTGATCGTTGTTCCCAACACCGATGCATGGGGGTACAAGTAAATAAGACAATGGCTGGAAGTAGCAGCAAGCGGTGGAAGAGGGACATGGTGCTCAGGTTCGTGACAGATCAGTAGTAGAACAGACGTAAAACAGAGCGCCGGTAAGCACGACGAGAGAATGAGCAATCATTCTGACAGCCGCCGCATTATATGCAGCGGGCTACGGCACGGAAAACCGGCATTTTCAAATGCCGGTCTCCAGCTGTATACTTCGCAAGCTGCGTACAGCTACATCCACGGCAATTGAAAACGCTCAGTCACGGAAAGCCCTACTGGGGAGGCGACGCTCCGTTTATACAGAGTCGCTATAGTTGATGAAGCAATAAATTGCATTCTACATGACAAATTAGAATATTAGATAAGGCTGGTGACGGAATTTCCAACACTGTTGGGTTGTAGTTACATGAGCTACCTGCAGAGGGCGATCAAAAAAACAGTGTTGGGTCACCGTCTGAAACACTGCCAGCAAAATATGACCTGTCACCGACCACGAAAGTTCCGCCCTACCCGTTTGGGCGTCGGCCCATTCGAGTAAAATACGAGTTGGGGCAAGCCCCATCTCGCGTGGAGCAAATTATTTCAGAAGTGCGATTCATACTGGTAGCGACTACGTAACATCGCGACTACGCGCAAAAAAAAGTGCAATGTGAGGGAGGGTCTGACGCCATAACTGGAAAATTTCCCATTCCCCAGTAAAATCCACGGCGCCGTGAAGGCGGGAGAGGCCTCGGCCGGTTCGCCCAAAATAAAGGCCGTAAGTCCTTGGTGCTGACGTAATAACCTGACTACTACTGATAAAATCCCTAAACTCCGGAACTAACAACCCAAAAATATGACAGAGTTACCCCAATCCCGGGCACTCCGGCATATGTTCGACAGTTTCGGATTCACTTCCGCCATGTAGTCAATAATATGCAGGGCATTATTATTATTATTATTATTATTGTTCAAGGTCGCTGTAGAGGACCTTTCTGATTGCCCTTTTTTTTGGTGATTTCCGATATCGCCTTGTGCTGCTACCCGTAGCTCATGTAACCTACCTTTCCATGTTTTGCAATTTTCCGTAATATTGTTGATAAATTACGCACCCGAGTAGGTCCCACTGCCCGCCGATTGTCCCGGCAGAATCATGCCATGCCATGCCATGCCTGAGCGGTTCCTTGAACAATTATTTAAGGATTACAATTTTGACTTAACTGTCTAGCAGAACAGGGTGAAACCCGGCTCTTGCAAAACATGTGCAATTACAAACAGCACCTTCCTAACTTAGCCACTCTTGGACAGTTGCAAAACATGGTGCGACCGTCACCATTCGCGCGTCAACCGCAATTTGGGAATTCGCTCCCGGCGCCGCCACGCAGTGCACGCATCCCGGCGCGCGACTGCAACAGCGGACGGTAGGGCCGGTCGTCGGTGCACCCCCCCTACTGCCGCCACCGGCCGATGCGCGAAGCGCGCGCTTACATATATACGCGAATTGACGTATATACCCCCGAGCTCACGTAGTCGCTATATATTTTTCGCCGCGGGCGCGCAGCATCGGCGATATGAGATAGAAGGCGCACCGTTGGGATCACGGTGCCGTATCGGCAGTGCGGCTTGTAGTCGCGCCCCATCGCCGATCCGCCCCATCGCTCGTATGTGCGGCGGTTTCTAAGGGCTTGCGTGTTGGCTCAGCCTACATGATTGTCGCCATGTTGTCACCTGCCACGGCGGCGCGATGGTTGGGATCGTCGCCCCGCCATATGATGGCATGATGCGATGATTGAGCGTCGCTTAGGGGCCGGGGGCGGGCGCCGTCTGGCCGCCGGCCGTCTACACCCTGTTAGGCAATTTGCCATACCCCGATTTGCACCATGTTTGGCGACTACTGTACACCCTTGCCTGTTTTGCAATCTGCCGCTACTCGGTATTGCATCCTGTTTTGCAAAAGCCCTCGGTTTGACCCTATTCTGGAAACTAAGTCAAACTGTACCCTGTTTTGCAATTTTCCCTTATTTGTAAATAAATAGTAGTCGCCATGTGCAGCCCGGCCAGAACCCCCGCCGCCGGCCCGCGGGCATCCGTACCGTACCCGGGTACTGTGGCAACGAGTTTGACGCATCATGCCATACATATGCAGCTATGCGGGACAGCGATCAGATCATCAATGTAAATAACAAAACAATTTTTAAAATAAATAATTGCGCGATTACGCGAAGCCTTGTACGGTTGGACCGCACACGCCTGCTAGGTAGGTATATTACGGTTTCAAGTTGAGTATGTCTTGCCAAAATGTCGCGCAGGCTGTTTTATACGGTCCAGAGCGAAATTGGCAGAGAGTCCATCGTCATGCATACTACTGGTGTGAATTACAAAAAGGCCAGCAAACAATCCACCGCTAAAGGCAGTACTAATAATTACTTGAGCTATACCAATAAAAGATGAATAAAGATGAAGTTTGTAGTGCGCTTTTGTGAAAGCCCTTATGTAATTAATTTATATAATAAAAGATGAATAACATAGTCGCTACTTCTGGCGGTACCGTTACCAGTGGAAAAGCGAGCACGCGTGGCCCGGACTCGCGCGAATCACTCATCCATCCCGTGGCGGGATGCGGGCCGCTTTTAGCCGGCTTGCTGTGCTGATCTTTGGCTTTTAGGGATGCGGCTAGCGAGAGGATGGCGATGATGCGAACTTGTACCCGTACGGTATTTAGCGTGTGTAGGTATTCGCCATATGTTATTTTACATGAGCTAAGGCAGAAGGCGATGTCAGGAAATCACCAAAAAAGGACAATCAGAAAGGTCCTCTACAGCGGCTGTGTATATATAGTAGGTTGTGATGCTGATGATGATGGACACACGCATAAACAGCAAGAATATTGCGTACGAAGTAAAGAACAATCGTACTCGCTGTAGGATCATGTGATCATCACACCGGGTATAATAAATAAATGAAAGACCACGTACCCAGGTACCGGTACCGTAATCGCTGTATCACATGCTACCTACCGGTACCTGTACCCAGATAAATTCCGTGATCGTACGGTGTAAAGCCCATGTCCGAAAACCCGCTAGATCGAGGATTCAATCCGTAAGATGTCACATACAGCGACCTGTATTCGACCCGAGAAGGTCCTAGATTAGCGCAAACCTAGGACAGAATGAGAGAAAATCTACGGCGTCGTAGATTAGCCGGGGGAGCCTCTCGAGATCGGGATACGATGCAAGTTGCGAGACCCGCCTCGCGGGCCGCGCACGGTGTTCAAGTTGTCTCGTACGTTGCTCGTTTTTTTTTCCCGCCCCCGGGACAGGACTGGCACCAGTGAAACCCTTGCAGCGTCTCTACGACGGCCGTTTAGGCAGCAATCCGTTGCTCGTATTACCGCCTGCAGTCAAAGATAAAGGGATACATACCAGTATACCAGAGAGCCGTAAGAAGATAGGGGGCAAAGGAAGGGTCCGAGACAATTCTGCCCACATTATTCTGCCCCCCCCCCCCCGCCCCCCCCCCCTTCGCCCCTTCGGATTATTCTAGCCGGTAGGCGAAGGGGGCGCAGAATAATTTGGAGCCCCGAGCTGTGGTGACGGCTCTCCGATACTGGTATTTATCGCTTTGTAAATAATACGAGCAACGTACGAGACAACTTGAACACCGTTCGCGGTCCGCGAGGCGGGTCTCGCAATTTCCATCGTATCCCGATCTCGAGAGGCCCAGAGCAAGAACATCAAGCACGCGTTCCTGAAAGCATCCGACTTCAATACATGCATAACCCATTTTGTAGATCAGCTAAGTCGGGCGCGCCCTAAGACCACACTCGGCATATATAGATTCCAAAACGCGATATCCAAAAGGCGGCTGCCTGATTAGGATACCAAAGCGGTACGTTTTGGAGATTGGAGCCCTCATACCCCGACTTGGCATAACCTTCATAATCCAAAATGGCCGAAATCGGGCCCGATTATGGAGGTGGCGCCGCTCTCCAAAACGAAATCCCCAAAGGCGCGTGCGGTGTGCCCGCGCCTTGTGGGCTTCTGGCCCCGTCCCGCCGAGGCCCATCGGCACACATCCGCACCCACCCGCGCCGGCCCGTGCCGGATCCCGCCACTCGTGCTCGACCTAGGGCCATGTAGACTGCCTCACGGGCAGTCAACGTACGGCTTGGACGGACTGCGACCGTGCGTGAGTGGTAGGGCAGTGCCGCCTTGGGGACCGTGGCGACTGCCACCGCGCCCGCCTGGAATAACGAGTTGCACCTACCTATCGCCTTCACCCACGCACAGCACGGCGCCTTATCCGCGACGAGTGCACGACCAACGTGCCGCTGCCACGGCAACAGTCCAGCCCGCAGCGGGATACTAGCGAGCGAGTAGGGGTGCTACGCTGGTTTGCTACGCTATGAATGCTGTCGCGGCAATGCGGCGGCCCGGGCCGTGGCCCGGATGTTGCGGCATTGCGGCGGCCGGGGCCGCGCCCCTGCATTTTGGAGAGTAAATTTTGGAATCTATGCCGAGTCAGCTACAAGTGCTGCTCAGTGGTACGGGAACTAGGCACCTGTCGTTGCGCTCTTTCAGGGTGCAGCACGAGTAGACATAAAAGCAGCCATAACAGTTGAGTCTGCCATCTTCTAGTTTTCGCTGCGTTACACGCAGCGATGTTAAAACTGTCTCGTAACCTGTTGCGAGCAAGGTCACCCGAGGTTGTTCAAGACCACACCCGGCTCACCACCCGTGTGTGATATTCTCATCCGTACGTCCGTGTGTTACCATGCCATATGGAGAAGAACCCGTCGTTGAGCCGACGCTCGAATCGCTACACGCAGACATGAAGGCCCAGTCTACACTGTTGCGCGAGCTCGCAACTGCGTTGGCCCAATTGACGGCTCGTGACCGCGTTGCTGATGGAGATGGGGCACATGGCTCCGGTTCCGGGCAGCGCATCGCGAGACAGCCGACAGGCAGCGGGGGAGCCGCAGAGCGCCCCGACTTGCTAGAGCTAGGCAGCCCCGAGCAGCCGTGTCGGAGCAAAATCCGTGAGTGGTGAGGATGACTACCTCGCGATGCCACAGCTATTGCAGCGAGCAGAGTCTGGTTACGAGGTCGTTCGACCGTTTAGCCGAGTGCATGGACTCTTCCCCCTGAGCACCGACCTAACGAACGAGTACCTCAAGCAGGATGACCGGCGTCTGCCGGCCCATGAGGAGTATCTATGGATGCCGTGTTTCGGCGCCCACATGGCCGCACTTTTCGTAGCTCTCGACGAGCTGCTACCCTACGTCCTTGGTGCAAGTCAGGACTTCGTTCACCCCCTACCTCGCGAGAAGCTATCTATTTGAAACAACCACGCATGTACACCTTTCCTTTCGCCGAAGCCATCGCCAAGGCGTTTCGTTTTTGTTTGGCATTCCTACGGAGGCTTAATGAGGTCAAGCGTGTGCACGGTGACCAAGGTGTTCTGGACGTGCTGTGAGCCCAGCACTCAGCAGAGCTCAGCCTGCTTCTGAGCATATGGGTTCCACGATTTTTGGGGACCTCATGAGGGACTACGAGCCTCGCGTCTTCGAGGCGACCGCGGCCAGCCGCGCAAAAGCAATTGCTACTGCTCGGGTAGTGGCAGCGGCTACAGGACGCGGGCGTGGACGAGGACGTGGTGGTGGACGCGGGCGTGGCCGCGACGGTGAGCACGAGTGACGGTGTGGGGCGCCTTTCGTCGGAGCTATTGGAGCTTTGCGAGGCCACCTTTCGGTGGCCGCTGCAAAGCGCACTCTAGTAGCTCAACGGCGGGATGAGCGCCATGTGTAAGGACCTGACCCCCCACCTTACAGACTTCATTTAGACCTTCCTCGGTGCGGCGCTTCTTACAGCTACAGCCGAGTGCGGCTCAACCATCCGCACACCTGCACATATGGCGGCTCCACCAACCGCCTCCCGTACCATCTCATCACTGCGTCCGTCGGTTGTCACACTGCGTGTTTCAACTGGTTCGCAACGACCAAGCTTCGCGCGTGTACGTTACGCGCGTGACATGCGCTACGAGCCCGAAGGGCGCGCGGGGCGGCCCTCTTACCTGAACCTAGCCCCGCAAACCCGTACTGGTGCTACCGCAAATCCGTCCAGCAACTACCGGCCAACCGCTGGGAACCTAACCGCTGCTGCCGAGTACTTTGCAAACATTAGTCGCCCCTTGACACTCTGTCGGTAAAACGACGCACTTACGTAATTGACGAGCCCGAAGCTGTCGCTCCCTGGGCTGCTTCACTGCGATCTCGACTGCATGATGCTTTCGGCTCAGACGAGTTAGGGCAGCGGACGCTCAACCTGCTCTCCAGCTCTCTCACCGCTCAGACACTCAAGAGTTACGCCGGCAGACTGTCTCAGTTCGCGGGGTTCTGCCACGATTCCGAGAACATCAGCCCGCGGGAGGCGACCACTGCTATTGTTGTCCGGTACGTTGCCTGGATTGGTGAGCGAGGGCACATTGGAGCTAAGTCGTTGCAGCCCTACATGTCTTCAATCAACACGTTCTTCGAGCTGCACAACCTCGACCCAGTCGCCAAGGACAGCCTTCACCTTACTTCAGCTATGCGTGGACTGATGCTGCGGCAGCCCCGTCTGGAAGCCACCCCTTTGCGAGTCCCTCTGTATGCTGATGTAGCTTACACCTTCGTCGAGCGAGAGGGCCGAGTTAGTTGTGTCTGCTCCCACCACGAAGTACCAGTACGATGTGTGAGCCCTCGTGGCCTCGGTTGTCAACTTCATGTTCTTTGCCAGGGGACTTACTGGCGTGTCTTGCCGAGTGCGGGATGTGCATGTCGACGATTACAACATCACCTTGCAGGTGTACCGCGAGAAAGGTCGCGCTGGCCGACGGGGTCCCGACGACCTGCGCGTGCGTGCTTCTCCTACCGGTGTCAAAACACCCCCGATCGAGTTGCACGTTGCTTGGCTGAGACAAACTTCTGGGCAGTCACCCCAAGCGAGCAGTCAAAAGCTTGGACCGCCGCTACAATGTCGGACTGGCAGTCTACATCCGTTCGTCTTGTCGGTGCTGCCCCTCCCGCCAGCACTTCCTGGACCTCACACAGCCTTCGCAAGGGAGCAGCGTCTACTACCGCTAACGCCATCGGAGCTCCATTGTCCCACATTCGCTACCAAGGCGGCTGGGCCACTAACTCCGACATCGTTCTGGACTACATCGACCCCAACGTTCTTCACTTGAATGCATGGTTCTTCTTTGGCCACATCGTGCCCCTCCATCCGCCACTTCCAAGTCCAACATGACTCCGCAGCGGTGGCCTTCCCGGTGTCTCCTTCATGACATGGCGCTACCCCTTCTCCGTCAATCCACCGCTCTCTCCGTTCGCTCATGACTGGCAAACCAAACTTCTCACTTTCCAGCCGGCCCTAAACACCGGGCGAAGTA
Organism: Tetraselmis striata; assembly: GCA_006384855.1. Lineage (NCBI taxonomy): Eukaryota > Viridiplantae > Chlorophyta > Chlorodendrophyceae > Chlorodendrales > Chlorodendraceae > Tetraselmis > Tetraselmis striata. Next base: position 46,310 of record VCJN01001923.1, read on the forward strand.
CTGCGTATGTACTAAAATCCCAGCGAGCCGGCGCGGCTACTAGTACTGGTAGCGTGATCATACCATCCAGTGAAACGGCGGACCGTCCGACGACCGGACAACCCACCTGTTGGCATGCGCCCACAGTGGCGTGAAGAGCAGGCCCTCCATGAGGACACCACCACAGCCAGCATGGATACATACAGATATCAGGAGCAACATAACGCCGGGGCCGGCACCTTTCTGGCCGCGCTACGAGGCGGCAGAGTGCATTAGACAGCGATCCGCACGGTCGTAACTGCAAAAAAAATCGCAGGCACCCAACTCCCACCAGCAACCCGCCGCCACATACGCGTGCTACAACGCCCATCCCACCTACTTCTCACCGGCCTCCCCGCCGGCACGGACGATGCCCCCCATGTGGCCCTACTGTTCGGCGATCTGGTGGCCCCGCACCAAGCTATGAACGAGGAGTCGCGCGGCCGGACTGTGACGAACCTGGCCCGCATCCTCAGCCCCGAAATCGGAGTTCAAATACTTCCAGCAGACGTCGGAGTAGTGATTCGCCGTCCCCCCAAACCCACCGCCGCCGACCCCGTTGCACCGGGTGGCATTAGGCTCCCCACCACCACCGGGTCCGTCTTCCTACGACTGGCCCGCAGAGAGACATCCGTGAGCGTTCTACATACCCAATGGACAGGAGAAGGCACAGCGTTCCTCGACCGACAGGGCCGCCGCTGCTCCACCCGCCTGCTCGGAGCGCCGCACCTCGACGACATCGAGCGGCCGGTACACCAGGTGTGGCTTCGGCCCCCCTCGTTCAGAGGCATCACGGAGGCCGACATATGGTTGCGCCTGGCGGAGGGCCTTCTCCCAGCGTATGACCAACCCCAGCCAAGTGAAGCGACGACAGACCAACCGGCGGCGACACCAGCAGACGTCCTGGCACTCGCTGGAGTGAGAGCCTGGGTCGAGTACGAGGCCAACACATACGCAGACGACGCCGTCATCTGCCCCCCGACCCGCACACTACTGACCCTCCTGGAGGTCCGCGAGGTATGGAAAGCCCGCCGCTCAAATCAGCCGACTCGGTGCGCCTCAAACTCCTCGATCCTGAAGCGGCGCGCCTACCCCAGGATGTGTGCCGCGACGAAGTACTGGCGCTGCCGTTTGGCGACCAGTCGCATGGCCGAGTAGTGATCCAAGTCACAGTAGAACACAGCGAGGACCGAGAGGACCAGCCAACCACCCCACTCCCATGAATATTGCCGCCGGCGCTATCCAAACAGTTCTTCCGATGCGCACTGACGGCCATAGCGATCTGCATCGGCCCCCTGGCCAACCTGGAGCTGCCGACGGTGGAGCGGCTGGCGGAGGCCATCGCAGCCACCATCAGCCAGCGCATCAACACACCTCCGGAGCTGCAACACGCGCAGTGGCCGACGGACACCATGACAGCCGCCGGCGTCGAGTTGTACCACCACCACACCGAGCCGACACTGCTGCGCGTGGGAGACGACAACCTCTGTGTCATCTCCCTCGGCCAAGAAGACGAGGAGTTCGCGGACACCCTGCGCCTGGAAGTGGCCCTCACTTCCCATGTCGCACTACTGCGGGCGATACGCCTCCGCACCATCGTCATCTACCTCACTGAGTCCGAGTTCGACCCCTCGGCGCTGCTCATCCACCCCTTCAGCCAGACGATCCGGGAGGCGGGAGAACTGGGAGTCAATGTTGGTCACAACCATATCGTCCGACACGCAGCGATAGGCCGGCGAAAGAAGGCCCGGAAGACCGCCCCAGCGTCCCTCGCCCTGCGAGCCACCGGACGCCCAATCTACACCCTCACCATGCAGCTGACCGCCCACCACCTCATCATCATCGGTGGTACCCGCAACACCGACAGAACAGACCAGTGGCGCAAGACAGTGTCGACAGCGTGCGGGAAGATCAAGGCCGCGCCAGCCCCGGCACCAACCGAGAGGCGCCCTGCCGACACATCGCCAGCCCCACCACCAACATGCCCAGTCCAGCTGCCACTTCCAGCGACCCCAACAACCCAGATCGCAACCGAGGTCCGCGACCCCCCCCCCCCCCCCCCCGCAGGGTTCGAGCACGTACCACCGAGGCGCGGAGCGGTCGCAGACGCAGTGGAAGCCATCGACCAGCGCAGAGGAGCAACATAGCGCGCCCCCGCCCGGAGCAGCCCACCCAGCCCCTGCACCTACAGCCACAGCCCCAGCGGCAACTGCCATGCCTGGAGCACAGACGGACGACGAGGAGGAACTGAAACTCAACTACGAGGAGAACGACGGCGCCATGGAGGTGGACACCACTCAGGGCGCGGCAGCAAAGACACCAGGCCTGGCAGACATATTCCTCGATTCCCCCCAGCGCTCAACAGTGCACCGCACATTCAGGGAGGGCACACCCAATGGCAGCACTGAGAGACTAGCAGAACTCCACCACCTCACCACAGCAGCCACAGAGCTGCTTGCACAGTCCTCTCCTGCCAGTCAACCAGCACTAGCCGCCAAACTGGCCAGCCTCGCAGCAGGGACACACCCGCTACACAACCCACAGCGCCTCTCCATCCAGCTGGAGCGCCACCCCAGCCAACCCACCCCAGCCAGCAAGGGCAAGGCAGCCACAACAGCCAAACATAAGAAGACGCAGCCCAGGGCCGCAGCCGCTCGGACGGCGCCACCCGCAACCGCAGCAGGAGCAAGCCGCGCCTCTCTGGCGCCCACGGCTCAGACAGCGAGTGGGAGACGGACGAGGAAGCAGCCCACCCGTCCAGCAGCTCACACCAGTAAGCTGCTGAGCGAGCCAATGCAGCACCACCCAACCCTGCTGCCTCAAGAACACCGCCCACCACTAGCCCTATGCCCGGTGCAGCTCACACACCAACACACACCCTACACACAATGAACACACAATCCGATTCCCACTACCGCCACAAACAACACACACCCAATTCCATGCTGGAGGTAGGGCATCGCAGCCCCCATCCACCAATCATACTAGCCGGCTCAGCGGTGCATAAATACTGAGCACCACATAGCTATTCCGGTCAGCCCCCTTCCCCCATCATACCTTGGTAGCTGCAGGCGGGACGCTTCGGCTGCCTAAGCTTGCCTGCTGAGCTCTGGATGGGATAGGCCTGACTTAGGTACGGACAACAGGAGGGCGCTGCTGTCCTAGCTTCAGCCCAATGGAAGGAGGAGGGGCTTGGACGCACTGGAGGACGGTCGTTAGCTTGAGCTGTAATTACACCTAGTGTTCCCTACCATGGTCAGAGATAGCAGGTCCTAAGAACAACTCAGTCTGGGCCAGAGGACGCAGCAGACTAGCACTTGTTATCAATTTCAATTTCAATTTCCTGACAATGCGCGCGATGGAGCTCCTGTTTGAGCAGGCGAAGGTGACCAGGTACGCCCACATCCCCCCATGGGCGTGTGACCAGCGCGAGTATGTGCAGTACAAGTTCCAGCAGTCAGTGCTAGAGGGGCCCGAGATATACAGGGATAAGCTGCAGCTGCTAGGCGTGGAGCAGCTCATCCAGCACCCTGGCACGTGGGGCTTTTCTGAGCCCGCCCTGAGGCCAAGATGGGGTCAGCCAGGGCACATTAACTAGTACCCCGTCACTGCCAGGAGGTATCAGCACCCGGCGCTTACGAAGGCTGTGGCCGGCTTCGTGACATACGGGGATCACGCGGGGTGGCTGGAGAAGCAAGCTAAGGCTCGTGCTAAGTGGGAAGCGCAACAAGAGAGGAGGGCGTTGGAGGAGGACTACCTTGCCAAGCGCAATGAGCGTCTTCGGATGCTCGTTGTGCCAGGTGGGCGCGAGAGGCTGGCTGCCAAGGGCAATTATTCCCCCAGCCGCGATCCCATGTTCAATGGGCAGGATAAGGCACCTGGCATTAAATATGTCATGGACCTGCCCGAGGTGCCGCCACCACCTAGGGGGGTGTATGATTATGATGCATGGGTGACAGATTTTCTGGGGCAGTTCAGGAAGCCGGGGAAAAGGCGGCGTCGCTGATAGTCACCAGCATGCATAGGCGGCGGCATTGCAAGAGGATGCCAGCATGTGTGTAAGTACATTTTCAACCTATTTCTTTGCCGCACGGGATGTGTTAAAGGTTTGCTCTGGGAACTTGCGCTTCAGGCTGGCCTGTGTCTGCTCATGCTTCTTTTGCTTTACCTTAGCCACATGCCCAGTGCCCAGCCAATCTGCGCAGCCATAAAACATCACCATCCCTATTAGTGACATGTTGAGTAAACACAATGACTGCAAATGACATCAAAATATAATTGCAGCATACCTTCAACACCACAATTGTGCCATTAGTTAGTCCTTGTGGCATTGAAGATTCCTGTGGCATCAGCAACTAGCTGAATGCTGAGAGACTCCCCGGGTTTGATGAGCCCCTCCTTCAGCAGTAGCCTGGCGCGATGCTGAAGCACCAGCTTGAGATCCAGTGTGCTTGATATCATGTCCTCCGTAGTCCTGAGCCCCACAGCAGCCAGCTCCTCCTCTTGCCCTTTCAGCATGTCCTCCACTGATGGCCACTTGATCATCAAGTTGCCATATGACAGCACCATCTGCACCTGCTTCTCCATGTCCGCGTCCCACTTGGAGCTGCTGAGGTTGATGAGACGCTGAAAGGCATCTTGAGATAGCTTCAGGTCAGTGTAGATCTGCACAGCGTTGTGCTCCCACGGCTTTCTAATGGCCAACAGGGTACGCCTCTCTGCTGCTTTCAAGTGATGTTTAAACTGCTTAGACTCCAATATGGAGGCCAGCAACTCGGGGTAGTTGGCTAGGAGGGCGCCTAGGATAAAGCGGGGGGGGGGGGGGGGGGGGGGTGCGCGGCTCGCACATCCGTTGGCTGGCCCACTAGGTTTGCCTCCTCCACGATGCCCGCCTCCTCCCCGTGCTCCATGTGCGTCGACATCGCCTTGCTCCTGCTGCTGCTCCGCTCCTTCGTCACCGCCGGAAGGGGCTCCGAACTGTGCGCCGGGCCCGCCCTCCGCATACACAGATTGCCAGCTGTCGCCGCCTCCGACTGCGTGGGTGAGCCACGCCTCCAGCTGCTCGGACTTACGGCCGATGAACTTGCGCACCGTCGCTCAGGTCATCGCCTCCCGCAGCTTGTAGGACAGGCCTGCCGGCCGCTCCCTCCCCGGCTTCTGGCCCCCGCCCTCCTCGTCACTGCCGCTGCCCTCACTGCCAGTTGACTCAGCCTCGCTGCCATTTGACTCAAACATGAGCCGTATCTTGGCTTTTAGGCGCGCTACCTTCTTGTCGCGCTTCCGGCGCAGGATGTCCGCTTCCACTCGCGCCCTCTCCTCCGCCGCAAGTTGTGACCGCAGCTCCTTCTCCACGTCTTTCTGCATGTTGACAACCTCCCTCCAGCAACGCTCCGCCTCCTCCGAGGCCGTCGCTCTCTTCAGCAGGTACTTGACCTCTGACTCGAGGTTTTGCAGCTGCGTCGACACACGAGTCGTCGCTGCTGATGCCTGCGACGACGGCCCGGCTGGCATGCCGCTGCCGCTGGCACCCGCCCAGCCTCCTCCATCACCACCGGCATCGCCGCGGCTTTCTCAGACTGCCGTTTCTTTGACTTGTAGCCCATGGTACCCGGACGGGGACGGGGGGACGAAGGGCAAAAGACGTGGCTGTTGTAAGCAAAGATGTTATGCAAGCTGCTGTGACATGCCGTGGAGGGCAGATGTTGCATCCCGACTGTACGCGGCCGCCAGGTCGCCCCCATCGCCTGCGCACCAGCCGCCTCCCGACAACGCCTGTACTACCCCCAAAGGGCTTCATTGGCAAAGGTACCTACAAGGTCTCTAGACATAGGTCGGGCACTGTGGTGACTTCCAGTACGGCCAAAGGTACTGGAGGGCGCGTACGCGTATGTTATAATGTCCGATTTTCGGGCCCGGAACTGCGCTGTGCAGCGCCCCCGCTCCGTCAGGCGCGCCTCCGCAGTCCTGAATTCAGAGAGGGCTAAACTTCCTTGTCTACCTCCCTTTGAAATGTTTCGAGCTGTGTTCTGGGGGCTTCCTTTTTTCTCCCTGCACCTAGGGTATGAGGGTGTCGACACCACCCGCCCGCGTTGTTGGCGCCGCCGGTAATCGACCACGGGCAGTACTGATGTTCTGGCACAGAGAAGCCAATGTACGGCACTTAGTGGTACGTGCCGCCCATTGCGAGAACAACGGTCAACCCCATACCCATCAAATATTATAAAATCATCATCGTTCGCCAGACTGGACCACTCTCTTAGTTTTGTGCTGGCCTCCTGCCCACACAGCCCGCCCTCCCTCCCTCTTTTGTGGCTCTTTTCCGCAAGTGCCCCGCCCTTTCCGTGTAACCAAGCCTGCGCGCTTTTTGGCTACACGTCCTTGCCTCCCTCCCTTTGAATTGAAGTACTGAAGCGGCAACGGCGCGCGTGGGCGCGGGCTCGTGGTTTTTTTTTTCGCCCCCGGGACAGGACTGGCACCAGTGAAACCCTTGCAGCGTCTCTACGACGGCCGTTTAGGCAGCAATCCAGTTACGGAAAGCCCTGGGTAGGCGACGCTCCGTTATAGTCATCAAGCAAATTGCCGAAGCATTTCGCAAGACTAATTGGAGACCAGTGACGGAATTTCCAACACTGTTGGATCACCGTCTAAAACACTGCCATCAAAATACCCGGCACTGACCACGAAAGGTCCGCCCTGGTACACGCGAGCCACTAGTCGCTAAATAGATCTTCACACGGGTATTTTCATGGCAGTGTTTTAGACGGTGATCAAACAGTGTTGGAAATTCCGTTTCGGGCGTTCAATTAGTCTTACAGAATGCTTCGGCAATTTGCTCGATGGCAATAGGGGAGCCTCGCCTGCCTATCGCTTTCCGTAACTGGATTGCTGCCTAAACGGCCGTCGTAGAGACGCTGTCCCGGGGGCGACAAACCAAAAAAATCTTCACACCGTGCAAATATCACCTAGTAATAACCTATTCCCTAGCCCTGGTTGTACAATGCGTACATTAACACGGCGAGCCGTCTCCCATGGTAGCTGCGGTTCGCCAATATCTTGGGGATTTGCAATTTTCGCTAGCACGCGCTGCGAAGGGCATGGTCCACTAGTTGGAGGGTGTATAAGGCTGAATCCGCATACCACAGAAAACGATTCGATGCTGTGTGGTGAGGAACCTACTCACAAATTTGACTTGTATCAATATCCCTTTTGAAATGGAACTTGTTGCAGCATTTCAAAGTCCCAGCGCAGTCATCGTCGCCACCAACATAGTTATGTCAGGTTGGCAGCCGTCGCCCTGCAGTATACATTGGCTTTGCAACCAAAATCATAGACGTCAGGGTGCATGTATCACGATTAAAATATTGCGCTGCGGTAGTGATTGCACCGATGTTCACCTTTGACATCATTTCTTCGCGAGTGAGATCCTTAAGCATAAAAGGTGCTTCTTCCTTATGGATGCTTTCAATGCGTTGCACGCAGCGCCCCAATATATTTCTGCTCATTACGTGGTAAGATGTTGTTATTGTTCCTGGCACTGCTGCGCCGGCAGAGGCAGGGCTCACTTGACCCACTCCTCGCGCCCCACCACCGGCGTCTCTTCAGCACTGACCACTTCTGACAGGGCCTCCGCCAATGGCAGGTCGGGCCGCGCCTTGCCTGCGATCACAAGCATGACCTCCATGAATCCTAGCAGGCTGCTACCCACCGCCTCTTGCACCCCTGGAGTGGCGCTGCGCCACTGGCGCACAGCGATGTCAAAGTCCACGGACTTGAGCGACCCCTCGGGCGCAAAAATGCCCGAGGCGGCCGCCCAGCGGCGGAACTTGCCCGACTCCACAAAGCGCAGCCGGCTGCCGTCGTCACCGGTGCGCACAGACGTTATGGAGAGGTAGATGGCGCGGCACTTGGCGAGCAGGGAGCTGCAGCAGGCATGCTCGCCGTGGTCATCCTCCACAGGATCAGAGTCGTCGCCCTCCAGGGAGGGGTGGCACTCATCAAAGACACTCTCTGTCACCTCATCTATAGGGCCGTCCGCTTTGTGCATGCGGCGAACTATCTGTTGTTTGGGACAGATGGCGGGGAGCGCGCGCGTGTGTGTTGGTGGGGGGGGGGGGGGGGGGGTCAGTAGACGAAGTAAGTAGCCCAATTGGTTTATGCCACCGAGCACAAACCAAACAAAAACCGGAATTTATCTCCAGGCAGCGCACGTGCTCCACAGCGTCCTTGCAGCATGCGCGGAACATGAGGACCGGAAAAGAAACCCTAAGAACATACGTTGATGGTGGTTTAAGGGCCTCACCACGTCCCGGATTGGCAGGCCAAATAAGCCCTCCATCACGGCATGCACATATGTACGTGCATACATGCCGGCAGGCTCCGTCCTTTGGCCATGTATTGTACTAGCGAGGCCCGCATTTCACGAAGCGCTAGCACACAGACGGCTGTTGTTAGATCGCCCTATCTGCATCACTCTACTCCAATAGTGTACGGATATCAGATCACTTGCGATGCTTGGGACAGCAGATATACAGTACCATGCTTTCGCGAGCGAGACGGCCGTACGGCGTGGTCATCTCGATATATTACGCCGCGGATTACATAAAAACGAGGGTGGTTGGTTTCCTTGTCGTGTTGTATGACATCGGTAACAGAAAAAACCTCGACAATATCAATACTCCAACGGCGAAAATGTACAAATCGTTACGGATTATTTCATTGGAAGTCTACGCCTACCTTGAGGATACAATTACGAATACAACGGATAGCAAGCCAGGGTAGCAACGAAAAGCTGACGATGAAACCAGGAGCCCCGGTTGTGTGTCTGTAGGCTTGATATCAGCAGTGACTTTGCTACCCATTGCATTTTTGGCATCCATTGTCGCGTTCCTAACACCAAGCCCTTATTTGTCATCGCTGTCTACAGCCAGCCGCAGTTCCAGTGCATATATATATGTGTGTGTACGTTGGGCTTTGGGGGGAGGGGGAGGGGGGGGGGGGTAGCCACACCCGCAGCGTGGCCAACAGCGTGCCCAGCTTGACGGCCTCATCCACAGGGCTCACGATGTGCTTGTGTGGCAGGTGGTAGTCCTTGCACCGGCACTCCCCGTCCGGGATGTAGTTGCTCCGCCAGCGCCGCGACGAGCCGCCACTGCCCGCCGCCGACTGCTTGCCAGCAGAAGCGCCGGCACCGGCTGCCGCGCTGCCGTGGTGCGTCGCGGGTCGCAGCATGGGCTTTGGCTTCACCCCCGAAGGCACCTCGTACATCACGCGCTTGGAGCTACTCGCGCCGTTGCCGCCCCACACCGGCCGCTGCTTGAGGGCCGACTTGCCACTTGCCGTACGGCTCTGCGGCGGCGGGGCGGCTCCCTGTGCAGGGGTGGACGGAGGCAGCGGCAGCCGCGCGCCGCCGGCGGATTCCACAGGCCGCCTAGCCCCGTTGGCTTTACTCTCTGCCAGGGGCGGCGTTCCCCCGTTTGAGGAGCCCATCAACACCGCCCGCGCAGATGTGGTCATGGCTGCGTTGGGGCAGGGCACCATAGATGAGCAGCGCAATTGCAAGGGCAAGATAGTATGGTAAGAAATGAGGACATTCGCGTCATATGGTTTCGGAGCATAATGATTCGCGCAGTCTCACTCTGAATTTGTTGGTTGGATTCATGTCCGAGCAAGGGCTGTTCCAAGGGGGCATTGTGTACGAATGCCGTTCTTAACCCATTCCCGATTTTTTTCGAATAAGTATTCGCAGAACAGATTAGCCATGCAGATTCCGAAATGTTGAACTTTGATCATGGAGTGAGGTGGTTCCGGCGCGTTTGAAATTTCAGAGGGGCAGTATACCTATTTCTGTGCACGCAGAGTTAATTCAGGTCATTACATACTCGGAGCACGAATGGCATGGTGGTTTTGTGCTGTGGATCCTTTGGAGCACTTCCAGCTTACAGAATTCACTGTGCCGAGTGTAAAGTGGTTTCGGTGGGACGCGGGGGTAACGGTGTGGTTCCTTTGGTGAGAAATGCATGGGGAGGGCGGCGGACCTGTGGGGCTGGCGCGCTTTGGGCCCTGGACTTGGGACTGGGAGCGCTGCAACAGGGGCGCCGAGCTGCGCTCCTGGCCCGCCGGGACACCCATGACCGCAACCCCGGCATGGTCGCCCAACAGCCTGCCGGCCTGCGCCCCGCCTGCGCTGCTTCTCCCCCCGCCCGGAAGCGCCTGCAGCCGCACAAACCGCTGCTGCTGCTGGCTCCGCGCGCGCGTCAGCTTCGGTGAGGCTCCCAGCGCGGTGTTGTCTGCGAGCAGCGGCCCCGGCACAGGGCGCGCGTCCATCGGCGGCAGCGACGTACGCTTGACGCTGCCCGCCGTCCGCAGCAGGCCGCTGTCCTCGTCGCTAGTGTTGGGCAGGCCGCCGCCCCGCGCAAAGGCATCAAGCGACCGGTGCAGCGCCGGGGCGAGGCCCACCCGCTCTCCTTCCCGCTGTTCCTGGAACCTGTCTCCCGTTTCCTCCTCCCCCTGCGAGTAGTTTGACCTAGGCCCTGCCCCTGGCATCAGCACGTTACGGCCGGGGCAGGACTTGCTGCGTGGTGGCGGTCGGCGCAGGCTAGGGAGCGGTGGACTTCCGAAAGAGTTATGGACGTCCGATATGGATGGACCATCGAAAATCTCCTTGGCCCAGTCAGGGAAGTCGCCGTCGCCGCTGCTACCCCGCCTTGTCAGTGCGCCGTCATCACTGCCGCTGTCCGTGCTGGTGCGGCTGCTGGTGCTGAGCCCGGTGCTGCTGACCCCGCTGCCGCGCCGGCTGACTGCGGTCATGGAGCTGGCGTCGCTCCCCGACTCCCAGCGCAGGCTGTCCATGCTGCCATGCGCCTGCGGCAGCAGCAGCTCCGCCTCCGCCAGCGGCACCGGAGTATCGATGGCCATGGAGGGATGGTTGTTCACCTCCAGCAGCAGCGGCTTGAGCGCAGAGTCCAGAAGCACATCAAAGCCCATCACCTGCGGGTTCAAACCGATAAGCATCACCCAGCGACAAACATCCTCGGCGCTCCGGCAGACACACCAACATGGTGCGGCTCCAGCATGCCGCAAGCCACGGCAGTCCCCTCAGTGTCACATCGGCAATGTGTCATCGCGGCACTCACAGGGGCGGCAAGCACGGGAGCAAGCACCTGAAACAGGTTGGCGCCGTCGCTCTTGGCTTCCTCGCACGCCTCCATCACCGGCCCGTGCAGCGCGGCCACGGTGTTCCCCGCCAGCTTGCGCAACGCATCCCACAGCCCCTCCACATCCTCTCCCCTCCCGCGCAATTCCTGCACGCCAGGCATTCAAAGCCCCAGCCCGCCGCTTGAAATCAGCGCGCTTGTCCACCCTGACCGCCCAGACTAACGCCGCCCCCCCTTGGCGGCAAAAAGCCGCCTGGGGACAGTGGGCAGTGGTGTTGCCGAGAAATTCTGCTGCGGCATCCCCCATTGCTCAGACACCATGATTCCGACATACCGGCGAGCACGCTCAATTTGAATGCCCTCAATGTCCAAGCCCTGCCGTTGTGGGTGAGCCTTGAAAGTGGCGAGCAAGTTTATGCGCCCAGCAAGTCCTTAGAATCGCGCATCTTGTGAATATGTATAATCGACACGGCAACCAAACGCCGTGTCCGCAGCCCCTGCCGTGTAGGAAAGCGCTGGCGCGCCCCGTACAAGCCGCTGAGTCACAAGAGGAAGGTATGGACTGGGGATACTTACGTCCATGACGGCATCGAGGGAGCGCTTGGAGCCGCTGCCGCCCGTGGCGTCGTCCTCGCCGCCGCGCACAAAGGCGTCAGAGTGCTTGTTGAGGGAATAGTTGGTGAGGTGGCAGTTGACCTTGTCCTTGGAGGCCGCTGTTGGCTTCTTGTAGCGCTCCGTGCAGAGCCGGACCAGACCCTGAGGGGGCGGGGGGACATGCGCGAGGCGGATGCGTCACAGGCGCTCGCCAAGTGGCTCTGTCCACGCCTGAATGAATGCATGAAAAAGACACGCACACACACACACAACAACTCATGCATGTACGTGGCATATATCATGCCATTTATTTTGTTTCCGGGTCTCAAAACAATGCACTGTTTTGCTACGTCACGTCCAGAGTTCTACAGATATGTTTTCATGGCGCATTCTGATGAATTTCAACAAGTTCATAATTTTCCCAGGAAAAGGATCAAGAGTGATAATTATGCCCGACCTTAGACTGTGTTTACGGGATGTGAGCCTGGACCACGTGCGGCCCTGCCCAGTCCAAGCATGCCATGCGGGAGCAAGGACAAGAGATGTCTGCAGGCTGCTGGGTGACAGCACCTTCTTGCTGAGAAATGCTCGGTACGAGCCGCCTGCAGAGGAGACCAGCACGTAGAGGCGCAGATCGAACTTCATGCCGTCCAGGAGGTAGGGGTCCGGCATGTAGTGCTGGGCGATCCACTGACCCGAGGCCGGCACACCGCCCACCTTGGCCACAAGGTCCTCCCAAGCGTTGGTAAGGAATATGCCGGTGCCCTGTTGCACGCACGCTTCGGTAGCTCAGGACCCCCCCCCCCCCCCCCCCCTTCTCACCCCCTCCATGCCTGATTGGCTCCTCAGCTACCTGCCAGCAGAGGGAGGTAGGCGAGAGGGGGGGGGGGGGGTCCTGCTACCTGTGAGCCGCCATCCGGCTTGACGATCCAGAACTGTTTTTTAGAGCAGGAGTGCATCGCCTCCTTCAGCGCCAGCTCGTCCCCCGGCAGCATGTAGCTGCGCGCCCAGAAGTCAAAGTCGTTTGGGAAGATGGCCGCGGCCTGTTGCATAATGTGGGCGAAGGGTACCTGTGTGGAGGGGCGGGACCGCTGAGCAGCTCGTTGCGCAGCCATCTCTGCTGTGCATCTGGATAGGATTGGGGTACGAGGGGTGTGCGCGGCTGGCGGCCTGGCGCCTGCTCTCCCACCTTGTTGCAAAACACGTTCATGCGCGGGTAGCGCCCGATGAGCTGCGTGGATGGCAGATCCCGTACCAGGCGCACCACTTTGTCTTTCTGGCATACCCAGTACAGGCCTGCATGCCAGGATAGGGGCAGAGGGAGTGGGGGGAAGCCCCAGCCATCAGACCTACACCGGGAGCCTATAACCCTTCGGCCTCTGCTGGCAGAGTTGGCGGGCATGCACCGTGCCAGCAGTTGGCAGCACGACGCAGAGGGCTCACCCGCGCCCGCCTCCGCCCTGTCGACCGCCTCCCAGCCCAGCTTGGCCGCCACGCGCTGCAGCACCGGCACCGTCGCGGGCGCGGCGTACGCGCTGCACAGCTTGAAGGCCTTCTTGCGCTTGGCGGTGCGCTTGCCGCCGCTGCCCTCCCGACTGCCTGGCATGGCGCCGGCGGCACTGTCGTCGCTAGGCTGCTGGGCGCCCGACCGAGGGGACGGGGAACGAGTCCCCACCCCGCTACAGCCTGGCAGGTGGCGGGCCAGAGGACTCCGTGCAAATAGCGGCCACAGGTGCTGGCGACATAGGGTCCTTCGTGCCAGGAGAGCCTCGGCCAGGCGGTATCCCTGGCGGGCACTACAACGTGGTATGTCCGTCCTGCATACCTGTACGTGGATGACGACGAGTAAAAGCCCCCGAGCTGGTGTCGACGCCGCCTGAATGTACTACGCACTGCAATCTGTGGAAGACGCCTTCTGCTGCTAGCTCATGTAATTCTATTATCTGTGGAAGACGCCCAACCTGCTTTGTTCAGCTGAGCGCCCGTCGAACGAGCTGAGACCCCATCACCCTAATACAATCACCCTAACCGGTAGGATAGGACGGCGGTATTTGTTTTCCCGCCCCCGGGACAGGACTGGCACCAGTGAAACCCTTGCAGCGTCTCTACGACGGCCGTTTCGGCAGCAATCCAGTTACGGAAAGCCCTGGGTAGGCGACGCTCCGTTTCAGTCATCAAGCAAATTGCCGAAGCATTCTGCAAGACTAATTAGAGGCCAGTGATTCTATCCTTGGTTATCGAAGCGCTCGCTACGACCAGGAAGGATTCCTGTCCAACAATCACCGCCGCGGACGAGCGGCAGGCCGCCTCGAAACCGACGATGATGGTCATGTGTATTTCGCCAACTTCGGAGCTGTGGTGACAGTGGCGGCGAAATTGTGTTATTTTCTTGGAAAGGGCGGAAGCACGGCCGCTCGCTTCGCGCGCTCTCCGCTTAGCGGCTAAGCGGCGGCGCGGCGTTTTGAATAATTTTAACAAATTATTCCACGCCTACTGACAGCAGCTGCATCAGCTGAGCCAGCTGAGGAAGCGTTGCCCTCCAACGGGCAACAACCGCAGGAGCGACGGGAGAGGAAGATCAAGCAACAGCAATGGGTCAGGGTGTAGTGGGCCGTGGGGTTCGTAGGAACCAGGGTTCTGTTCGGACCGAACTGAATTCAGGGAGTCCGGCCGAATACAGTTCGGACCGAACTGAGCCGCGCGCACTTCGGATTTGAATTGAACTATTGAAATGTCCGAACTGCCCGAACCGAACTGAGCTCTATCCGAACTTATACCGAACTTCAAACGAAATGCGATATGAATATGCATTTAACTAGCTGATGCAATGGGTAAGATCCAGTGGTAACGTATTGCAGCCAACATTTTGGTGTCGTTAGATGTCTCCATGTCTTCGTCGCCGCGTTCATGAGACGTGGTGGGCGGCGACTCCACATTTGGATTGACGGTGGACAGGGTTTAGGTTTCATTGGGTGTTGGGAGTGTGGAAGTGATATCTGCTGGACAGCTTTATGGCGGCCGGTGCACCAATTGGTGCACCTTGTCTGAAGGCAGGGGTTTTGGGGTTGCGCGGCAAGTTTATTCTCACCGTAGAACACCTTATTATCTCCATGCACGCACGGACGTTGCGGTAGCTCGATGGGGTCATATTTGATGAGTTACGGAGAAGTTCGGAGGCCCCCTAGTTCGGGCGATCTTCGAGGCAGTTCGGTCCGGAACTTACTGAATTCGGGGGGTTCAGTTCGGTTTCGGCCCAAACTCCCGAACTACCTTGAACTGAACCGAGTTCGGCACAACCCTGGTAGGAACCTCGGCTATCCCGCTACAAGTAGTTAGGGGATCTGCAAGATTAGGGGGTCTGCGTAGTTCCGCCTCCTTTATCGCTCAAGTCGTATCGACAAGACTGCAGTCAAGCCTCTATCCCTCTTGCACCGCCTCGCACCCCTGCCAGACCGCATCATGGCTCCCAGCCCGAGTCGCCCGACAGAGGCCGAGGAAAACGCTCACCTCGGAACCCCAGCAACGCTGGTGCACAGCACTAGGCTCCCGCATGACTTCCTACAGTGTAATAATGGGGATATTGTTATAATGTAATACCATGTATTTATCATGTAATCTTATTACCAGTGTAATGACACTCGTCTGTAGTAATTATGTGACATACTCGTGATAAGCTACATCAGGCGCATGTCCCTCATCATCACAACGCATCATCAACAGTGTATTTCGGGTCTGCCTCTAGAGAAGCCCGACAATCTGGCTGCGCTCTGGCCTAATCTGCGATAGCGCGCGCGACAGTGCCAATGAGCGGGCGCGCGGAAGTGGGCGCGGCGAGGCGCGCGGGAGTGGGCGGGCGAAATAAATCATTTACATCCGGTTTTGGCCGGGACCGCCACGGCGGCCGCGGCCTGCTGCTCGCGGGTGGAGGCAGCGGCGCGGCTACTGCGGCCTGGCTGCCGCCCCGCGACCCGAACGCCCCACCGCCCGCCCTAGCCCCGACACCACCCCGGCCCTGGGCCGGCACTCCAGCCGTCGGCTTGGGCGGGCTGCTTGGCCTTGTTGGCCGAGGGCTCCGGGCTACTGTCCTCGTCGACGTTGTTGCCGGGAACGGCTTGCGTGGCGGCCATGTTCTTGACCGCGTTGGTGTTGTGCTTGATGATGCCGCCCGCCCTCTTCGGCTGCTGCGCCAGCACGCCCACCAAGCCGTGGAGCTTTGGCGACGCAGCGGTGCCCGGCAGCGGCACTGACACGACCTTGTTGCGTTAAACACTCGATACGATCGTCTTACCGCCAAACGTAGGGACTGGGCGGGGGTCTGACACAGCAATTGCGAAAGTTAGTATGCTTGTTGATTGCTTGTTGCGGCGGTGGCTGCGTAATCGAACAAGTGCGAAAACAAACGCGACTCACCTGCACGGCTTCCGAGTGCGGGCGTCACCGCCTCCTCGCCCTTGAACATCACGTTAGAAGGGCGGCACTTGCCGGATTGGTAGTACCTCCTCAGCTCGCTATGCTGCTATGCCTCTGCAAGGTCCAGGGCCTTCGCGAGTCGGTCCTCGCTCGGCAATGGTCTCTTCTTCCTACCTGCTTTGCCGTCCTTGCCTCATCTTGGAATCAAGTAGTACCGAGCGAGGCGACTCCTCAAGCACGTTCCCCTGTGTCATATACATCAATCACAAGGTGCACCGTCAGCACAATCCACAAGGATGGTCGCAGTGGGGTTTGGAGGAAGGGGGGAGGGGGTGTACGCTCGGAACGCGGCCATGACGGTCTCCTTGGCGTAGATGTGGTTTGCGGTTGTGTAGCCAGCACGGTAGTTGAAGGTAGCGCAGCAAATCCGCTCGATGTAAGTACGGGGACGCGGCGATGGGAAACTTCGGCGTCTTCTTCAGAGGGTAATGGATCCCCGTCTGAGTGTCGCGCGGCCATCCATCGTCAAAAACATCCGACAGCACTGCCTTATTTATCCTTGGTTGCATGAGCAACAGCAAAAACGCGGCACGGAGCGGCCAACGCCCGTGAAATTCAAATCCTCTGGCACGCAGTCATGTCAGCCACCCGCCGACTCACATTACCTTTCAGGGTGGACTCCAGTCCCCGGCTCGTAGTGAGAGTATGGGATGGACCGTCGACCGACGCGATCTTAACGCCAGTGCCCATGTCAAACCATGCGGCGGGGAAGGGGGGGGGGCTCGGGTGCTGGGTTCAAGATATGAGCACTACGCGTCGCGTCGGCCGGGTACGTACGAGGGAGAATACAGCGTGACGACACCCAAATCGGACACTTCAAAACCTGCCCCGAGCAAGAGCTTCTTCCCGGCTTCGTCGTACTGCTTTCGTTCATCGGCGCAGTTGTTCAGTATGTCCGCGAAAGTATCGCCGAACGCGTCCTCGCCCCATGGTTGCTCTGGGTGAACGCGGATATGGCTGTTGGTCGCATGGCCGCGAAGCAGTGCTTGCCGCACGTCCTCAACGATTCGGCATGTGCTGCACAGAGTACCGAGTGGTATGGGCATGCCCTCATGCATCGCAACTTTGCCGTAGGGGGTGCCTTCAATTAGCTTGGCGTGGGTGGCCATGATGGAGGGTGCTGGGGCACGAGTAGCTGCGGTACTGTCTGGCGGGCGCGATTGTGCGCCAGGTAGGCACAACTGTTGTTTTCAAAAAAACTAAGTCCGGCGCCACGCCTGGACGACTTCTCATCGCGCTCCGCTGTTAGATAGCCCACCCCGGCTTGCTGCGTAGCCATAGCGTAATATCCCGTATATATACCGTATTTAGCGTTAACATGATGACACACATTTTCTACAAAATCTTAATTCGGCCGTAGCTACTCCTTGACGGGGAATGTGTCGCAATATCTGGCGTACTCCGCTTTTAGATCGACTGCACGCGTCTGCACAAAGCCCAAACATTGAGACAAGCGGCTGACTACGTCAAGGCTGCCAACAACTTGTAGTGCAGCAAAGTTGTCGGCTTCTCCTAGCTACCGAACCCAAACCCAGCTACTCCACCAGCACCCGCCCGCCGCCGGCACCCGTTATCGTTACCCACTATATCCACGGTTCCTTGCCTCGCGCAGTATGACCAAGCGCCACCGGGAACACGAAGCGTACGACGACGTCCCTACGGAGTTCAGCCGTTACCTCACCCAGCAATTGGTGGAGAGGGGGGGCATCCATCTCGAGCCGGGGTGGGTTCCAACCCGCAGGACCAACACCAACGTGTATGCCTCTCTCGACAAGGAACAAACATGTATGGCCGGGCATCCTCGCCGTTGGGGCAGAGGGTCTCCGGGGCTGACAGTTCTTCCGTATATACGCGCCGGGCGATACTAGGGTTTCGGGTAGAGATATGTTTAGCGAAGTTGACCGGATATGGCTCGCTGCGGCACGGGCTCAGATGTACCGCGCCCTGAAAGTGTGCATCGAGAAAGACCCACTAGCAAACCCAAAGCTGCAGGAAGCCTTCGTCGACCAGCGCAAGCTGCTCATGGCAATAGCGCTCGCGGCTACGGCCCTGCTGTCCCGCTCCATGCACTTGAACCATCCCCGTGACACGTTGATCAATGTGCGCAGATTGATGGAGGCCGCCAAGAATTTGGAAGCCGACATGGCGGATTGCATCGTCCCCGATTGCCCGCACCCAACAAGTTAGTGCACCTGCAGCACTCAGGGCAGGCTTCCTGCTGTACCCCAACATCCCGTGGGGCGTGGACGAGGGCACCGGGCGAGCGGCCGCCGTAATGATTCACATCATGCATGGGCGGATAGATACCGGCAGCCATGATCTTGTTCTAGACTGGTCGACTCACAAAATGTTCATGAGATGCTCAAGCCCCCTCGGAGAGTATATAGACTGCGGACATAGACTCCATCAGGCAACGTGCTTAAAGGTAGAGATGAGGCATAGTTGCCCGTAGCAACTACACGGGATATCAAGGGCAGGGGGGAGCTATTGACAATATGGAGTGCCAAGAGATGGGTTCCGCGGATCCGTTCATAACATCAGCACACACCTCGAGCTTTCGTTGCGCGGAGCAGCAGGGTTAGGTGTGGAGGGTGGTGCGGGATGGTGTTGGGCTGAGCACGCTGCTGCGCGCAGAGCAGCATGGTAGCTATGCAGAGGTGCATGATAGTACCAGGAGTAGATAATCCTTATCTAGATTTGGGCTAACCATTACCGGTAGGCAAAGCTACATGTGTAGAGCATGGTGCGGACATGTTGTGGCTATGCATTTGCTGTGCGGGGCAAGTAATAATAGTCTGACAAGCTTTACCCCTATGACTGTACCAACTGTGTCACCTCCCTTTGCAGTCCCTCGTACCCAACAGACTGCCCACATGGGTTGTTTAAAACCGCCGTCGATTCAGATGGCCGAGAAGGCTAGGTTTTAGGCGCTGGGCGCTGGGCAGCGGCGCGGAATTGATGGGTAGACATGGAAGGAGGAGGGGCGTGGGCGACAAGGAGAAAGGCCGGAAGCTGCATCCGTAATCCCTAGTGCCTCGTGGATTATTGTTGGTGTGAATAAATCCAACAAGATTTTGTTGGGTCGCGGGTTTTGGTAATTAGTACGTATTCAGTTGCACGTAGGTACTCGACGAGGCGCGTATCTCTAGGATACGGGCTGCGGCCGGACCTACATAACCGCCCCACCCATCGCATCAGCGGGCTCGACCAAGCAGATATCGGCTCGTGCACCATCCCATGCCGCGCGGACCGGGTGAACTACGGGGAAGGGGATCTACCGGCGGCAGCCGGGGCGGCGGGCTTGGGGTGTGCCGGCCTACTCGCGGCGGGTGTGCTTCTGGCGGCGGATGGCGGCCTTGTCGCAGTGCAGGGGATGCTGCCAAGAGTCCCGGTTGTGCTTGCTGCCGGGCATGCATAGGGTCACGCCGCACTGCACGCAGTAGAACGAGCTCTAGTGCTCCTCGCCGTCCTCGCGGTAGCAGCGGGCACAACGGAGCTGCTTGGTCTTGCCGCTCTCCCATCGTCCGTGGTTGGCAACGGTGTGGTTGTCGCCATCTGGCGAAGCTGAGCCAGAGCTTCAGCAGGTCGACGCGGCCATCGCCGATGGGCAGCCCCTCGAGCAGTCCAGGTGGCAAGGTACGCTGAGCCTCCCTCTGCGTTGTCGTGTCCTTCAGCCTTTGCATCGTTGTGCCGCCAATCGAGTCCGAGGCTGTCGCACGGGGCGGCACGAAAGGGGCTTCATGGCCATTGGGGGCAGCGGAGACCACTTGGCCACGGGGGGCTGAGGCGGCGCTGTTAGGCTCGCGGCCAGCGTCGGGCTTCTCGACGCGGATGGTGTGGGCAGACTAGATGGCGATTGCGGAATACCCGTCCTATCGTACAGCCCACTTGCCCTCACCGACCGACTCGATCACATCGCCGAACACACGGGCACGTTGCTTGCGCTTTTGGTTGCCAGTCAGGGGTAGCACGGTGCCTTGGCGGCCCGAGACACGGACTCCAATGGTGACAGTTGGTCTCATGGCACTGGTGGGTGGTGGGTGGGTGGGGCGGCCCGGGCTTTGATATTAAACTTTTTGAAAAAAGTGGGAACGGCCGATAGCACTTTTCGGTCAATGCAACTGCACTTTACACTTTTGGCGGCGACTGAGTGGCACCTGGGCCGACCCCAAATGTGTGGAAATACCAATGGAATGCTTGGCAAGATCCCGGAAAGACAGCCTGAACCTTGTTGGGTATATCCAACAAATGTTGGATATACCCAACAATAATCCCCGAGGCACTAGGGTTCCCATAACGGTTAGATAAAGCATATCCTAAAAGCAAGTCGGCTTGGGCAGTGGAGAGCAGGAAGTCGGCATGTTGTAAATCAATTTCAATTTCAATGGGGAAGCATAACTTTGATCGATTACATTTACCAGCTTTAGGAAATTCAGGTAGTAGTGCATGGTCATTGTGTTATGTATGCACCACGCATACTGCCCCGCATCCCGTGAGGACATGCCAAACATGGATAAGTGTTGGTATGTCACTATGTCCGGATCAGCATAGAAGCAGCACCGTTTGTCCTCGATGTGCTTCAGTGCGACAGGGAAGGCGTCATGCCCCTTGCGAATGTTTGGCCGAAGGAGCGCCTTGCTCTTCCACACACCAGAACCGAGGGGAGAGCCTATCATCATGCGCTCAGCTGCGTGCGGTCGGCACACAGCGAGGGTGAGGTCCGGCACCGAAGTGCTGGTGTGGGTCATCTCCAAGAAGTACAGCACTTGCCCAACAAACACGTGGTTGTCATGTTGCTCCACCTCGGCACGCCTGTCTCGCATTATGGCATGCTTGCCGTACTCATCAGTGGGCACCCACTGCTCGTCCCATGTCATGTGCTTGAACACCACATGCCTCCGTGTCTCGGGCTTGTCATACACAACCTGCATGTGTGTGTATACCTAAACTCAATAGGGCGACCCTATGTAGGCAGTTTGGAGTCGGGCATGGGAGGAGGGGGGTGCCTTTATCCAGTAGTTGCGCTTCCGTCCTTGTGTCATGGTATACGATATATAGGTAACCGGGAATGATTTCCCCTCCCCTATCTTGCATTGGTGATACATATTGTACCTGCGGGAAAGTGCAAAAACCTCATTAATCATAATAAACAATCAGAATATATCATTTTCGACCGCGGATAAGAGTGAAATCGACTCATGTCCGTCGATTTCACAAGCCGCATTTCCTTTGCTAGCGCGACCGGGGCAGTGGGGCGTTAGCGCGCCGCGGTCGGGGCAGCGGCGCGCCAGCGCGCAGCAGGGTAGCAACGCGTAGCAGGGTGCGCAACAAATGGGCGGCTGACATGGTATTAGGAAGTTGAGTATATACCCGGATCATGCTGCGTTAAGATTATTATGACCTATGACTAGTGTTACGATTCCAGCTAATTGGGAGCTAGGTAGAGGGCGGCATGGGACCGGGGGGGAGGGCGGGGGGTTCACTTGATTTCAAGCGGGTTGAGCCCCCTTGTTTCATATTCGTCCTTCCGGACCGGCTCATGCTCCAGTGTGCCAGTTCCTTGACAATACTTATCCAGCGCCATTGCGCAGTCCGTCCATGTGGCGGCGGCGCCTGAGGTGCCGGGATGCACAGCGGCGCCCCTGCAACGCGGTCCCGTGCCCTCAAACATTTCCACCGCATCTTTTGCGCCAGCGACCTCCCTCTGTCCCACAATAAAGCATGGCCGCCACAAATGCAAGATAGGGAAGTCTGGGCCCAGGCATGCACGCAACAACTTGATGCGTGCCTCAAGTAAGAACTGCCGCCCGTATGCCCGCTCCGTGTCAGTGGTGCCACCGCCTCTGGCCACGCACTTCACGTCCCACATTGGCATATGACATTTTGCATGTATTCATATGACAACAGCCTAGACACAATGCGTATGAGGGCAAAAGGCGGGCGGGGGGGGGGGGGGGGGGGGCGGGGGGGGCGCACAGTGCGCTCCATCCAGAGCTCTTAGTCGCGGGCAGTGCTGCCCCTTGCCGCCTCTTGGGCTTTGACTCGGCAGACCAGATTGTGCACGTTAAGTTTCATCATCTCACCAGGCAAATACATGCTGCACATCAACGCATAGATCAGCAAGCAGTTGAAGCCCTCCTCTCGCTACTTCTTGATGCACTCGTTGAGACGATGGCACTCCTCGTTGTCAGCAGAAGCGTCACACTCCTCGCAGTCCTTCACGTAGTGGATGACCGCTCCTTGCAACAGCATATGCCACATAACCAGCAGATGCCAGGTGTTGATGCTCTGCGATGTCATACATATCCCTGCAGGAATTGCCGCGCATGTCACGTACTCAGCAGAGTACGATGCATGAGCAGCGGGTCGATGCTGCAACTAGCGGACCAACAACAAGCGGACCGCTTGGGGCTCTATGCCGAACTGGGCGCGGAAGACGGAGAAGCCGCGAAGCCAGTGATAGTAGACATGCGGGGCAGCCGAAGGCTGCAACGGTAGGAGGCGGGGATGGAAACAAAAGAGGAAGGCCGGTAGCCGGAGTTGTAATACATATATGTGTCCGTGCTATGGTTAGAGATGGCAGGCCCTAAGAACAACTCGGTTCGGGCGGCGGAGAGCAACGAATTAGCATGTTGTAACTCAATTTCAGTTTCAATTTCATACTCAGCAGACAACACCCCACTACAGCGGAGCTGGGCTGAGTTACTCCTAGCAATAGCAGCGAGGGGCCCTCGCCCAAGGACCAACACTGCCACAGTCTCCGCGAAGTGCAGGAAGTCCTCGCATGTCCAGTTGGCACACACCACACCGCTAGTGCTGCCTGACGGCAGCATCGGCCAGACTGGCATGCCAAAGTCACTGGTCAGAGCGACCGGCGCCATCCGCATGTCCATCTTTTTCATCTTGGGCCGCATATCATGCGAGGGCACACACATATCAGCAACGCCCTTGCGGAAGGAACCACGGGCGGGCAGCATCAGCGATGTAAAAGATGACAAACCTTCAAGGTGCCGACATACTCCCAAAAGTCCTTAACTACCCCCGGCAGTGCATGTGCATGTGCTGTCGGCAGCGGCCACAAGTCAATATAATTAGCTTATATACAGCAGCAAGCGCACAAATGGAGACATGCCCGATGTGCCGGCTATCGTCTGCACGAGGCGCCATGCGCCGGCCTCCACTGCCAGATACCGCATATCTGCGCTGGACAGCTACATGTGGGCATCCCCGCAGTAGGCAATGCTGGGTTCGTAGTCATCGTCGGCAGTCTTTCCCTGCGCTGCATCCCTCACCACCATGTGCACGCCGTTTGTATATAGCCGTCGCAGGAAGGGGCGTTTGGACGGCAGACTCCGACGTAGTACTTGCATGCAGCCGAAGCCGCCCATGTATGATCAGCATCATCCGGAGTAGTAATGCGATATCTGCATGCAGACACATAGCGCATGCACAGTCATACCTTTTTTCTTGTCCCTGCCCTCCGTACTCTGTAGGAGCAACCGTGCAACGATGTAACTCCACCACGCTTCATAGCCTTGAAGCGTCCATGCATGCATGTCAGCAAAGAAGACGCCAATGCATATCTGTGGTCCATCATCCCACATGCATTGTGCAAATCAGTGCTATATGCCGGCAGCGGCCAATCGCATGCCAGCATGCCCACTTCAGGTTGACAATGGGTGCACACGATGTTGCAAGTAACGGCGCCCTCAGGACTTATTGCCATCGATGTCAATCACCTCATACACATCATGAACAGTCAGCGCGCCCTCCGCGCTCTGCGTTATGGCAATTGCCTTGAGTGTCTCCTCCACTACATATATGTCAATGTGCTTTGGTGCAAATAAAGGGCCATGGGATGATGATCAACACTTTCATGTAGCGCTTCTCCCCCCGATTTGATGATGGCATGTCTTGACACATGCAGTGATAGACCACACCGCGCTACAATAGGTCAAAACCACCCAACTATAATTATACTCATATATCTCGAAGCATGTAACAACACTGGGGTACGAACCTAATGCCAGATGTCCAGCAAGTATATGCTTTGATGTAGTGCAGCTCCACCCGATCTCCACATAAATCATACACCCCGTTGTCTTTGTGAGAAAACTGCCCGTTGGTGGCAGCATCCATGGCCTTGCAGGCTTCAGAGTTCCAAAACCCATTGATAGATTGGTCTCTGCATATGCCTCGGCGCAGAGCCCATTCCTCATCCCCAAGGAGTTGCTTCACCACATGCATCGTGTTTCGTGCAACAACAATGACTCATTTAAGCTTTGCGCTGACAATGCTGCCGATGAGTGGGGGCAAACGGAAGGGGGCGGGGGCTCATCACCTCACAGACGACGTTGAAGTCGTGGTAAAACTTGCGCGGTTGAGGCGTGGCGGGGCGCGGGTGACGCGGTGATTTGGGTGTCTAGCGCGTCAGATTGCAGCGAGGGCAGCGGTCGTCGTAGCTCCAGTCACCATCCAAGGAGTGGCCGTACCGATGCTCGTCGCACGGGCAGCAGTGAACGATGTACTTTTTATATGTTCGGGACGTTCATGCATTGTTCCACTTGGTACCACGTCTCGGTAAGCTCTGACCCGTCCTTCGGTAGCATGTGGTTCTTCAGCAGCTTCAACATATTCTCGAACGCCGCCGTCTTTATGTTGTGTTCCAGCTTCCACTCACAGAGATTGAGCGCGGCCTCCATCAGGGTAGTGGAGTGGGCACCACTGTACAATTGACGGCGTATGCTGCGAAGGGGTGGAGGATTATGTGTTAGCAACGGACTAGTGTGCGCCACACACCCTGGGAGGGGGAGTCGACACGATACATGCTCACATCTTCCCGTCGTCGCATTTCCCTCGAGCGTTGCTCGTCCCGGTCCTGAAGTCATACTTCGCGCCAGCGTCTCCTTCACTGTCGCTGTCGCTGCGGCTGTCGTCATAGGGGTTGCCTTCCACAACCCCCGCGACAATGCCTTCGGCGTCGCTATATATCGGCGTCGCTGTCGGCGTTCAGAAGTTCGCGTAGCTCTTGTAGGTGCACATGCGCGCAAGCATGTAAACGAACGCGCGCGTAACCGTCATCTTCAACAAACCATCGTTTACACCTTGCTAGTGCGATATTCTTACCAATGCCTAAACTTCGGGGCAGTAACCCGGGCAAGCACCCCCCGAAGGCACGGTCGGTGGGTGCCTAAGGGGCGCACCGCCGGTAAGTCGTCAATGGCGCCTTAAGGCAACCTGCGAGTGAAATCGCTCAGCTGGTTTGTCGTCAAGTACAGCGGTTATATCTCCGACTCAGTTAGCTTCGTTGTAAATCACCTTCATCACTAGCTCCCTATCCGCCGGGTCTGCGTCCTCGTTATCCCATATACCAACTGACGACCCGGATGTTGGGTGATGCACAAGGGTGGCTATCACATATGGCGGCGGTGGGCCTATGGCAGCATGTGTGACGGGACATTGGGGAGGGCAACAAGGGGGGGGGGGGGGGGGGCGGGCGGGCGGGGGGGGGGAGGCGGGGGGGACTACCTGGCCGAGAAAGCTCCCCCGCGTCCTGAACGTCTTGGTTATGATAGTGCCCACGTGAAGCTCGGCATTCTTCTCTTGCGCTGCGATGCTTGCTGCCATGCCGCCATCAGACGACACCGAACGCCCCTCCCGGCCTCCCCGCCGCTGGGTAGTGCGGAGCTCGCTGATTCGTTTCGGGGAGACGGGGGCGGCGGAGAGGGAGGCGGGCGGGGGCGATGGCGTTGGCGACGGTATCGATGCATCACCCGGCTCGCCCCGCGTTTCGGTTTGACCGAGTCCGGACGGAGCAGAGGCGTCACGGACGTACGGTGCAGCAGGGGCGCCATCACCACCGGCTGCGACATGCGCGGCGGTGTCCGGAGGCTTGATGCGCGCATCCGTCCATCTGTGAGTGTCATAGAAGTGAATCCTCGAGGCAGAGGCGCCACACGCGCGACAGCACCTTATCTTGGTCACCTTTTCCCAAATCCCTGCGGCAGCGGTCTAGCCCTCCTTGCCCTCAGGAATACGGCGCTTGGAGTTGCGATGCCTCATGGCACACCACTACTTGGCACCGGCGGCTCGCATCGGCGGGGGTTGGTAGGAGCTAGTCACTCGCGCTCACGCTGTTGCGATGCATGGTAAACTGCCCGCGGGACTTGTAGCAATTCGGCAGGTTTGAGCCATACAATCCCGGTCACGTTTTCTGCGAGAAGAGTGGCAATATACTGGGAGGTCGTGTCTCGCTTCAACTCCGCAGTTGCAACTTTGGCTTCCGCGGCCTGCATCCGACCAAGGATATCCAAGAGACCATATGCAAGTCTGTCATGTATAAGTTGCTCAAGCAGCCATCAAGGCGATCTCTCAAGACCATAGTAGAGTTTATCTCTTGAATTCAAATCCACCAGCGCATACATATATACACCGTGAGACATTTAAGGCACTTGAGCATGGGATAAGCAGCTTCTCATACATCATTGTGCTTGGGATACGCCATACATGCAGTTGTTGCGATTAGCTCTTCGTTTTTCTGGAGTACTTCCTCAGCTTGAGATTGTGCGTGAGAACGCGTAGTAGCGACCTCTTTGGCTAAGGCCTCCGCCTCGCGCTTGATCCCCCTTCTTTCTGCCCTGGAGTGATGAAGTGCCTTATGTTCCTTCGCCGCCACGCTCTGCACACCCACCCGGCATAGGATTCCATTTGGCTCTGAACTCTTCCCGATACGTTACGGAGATCGGGCAGCCGCCACTGTGTGTGTGTGTGTGTGTGTGTGTGTGTGTGTGTGTGTGTGTTTGGGGGGGGGGGGGGGCGGAGACATGCGGCGCCAGCAACGGTGATATTTCCACAAAGAACTGAAGACCATTTGGCGCGCGATTGACGAGTCTCGGTGTTGCAGATTTTTTGCCCTCCTGATGCGCGTGAACCTCTCCGCACACAAAACACCAATATTACTTGACCATCCCTGCCGGTCCCCAACCGCCCTACCTACCACTGCATTAGCACGGCATATCACATGACATTAGACATGCAAACCCGTGCTATACTCTGCACTACTCTCACCTACATGCAGTGTTGGGCCGCCGTCTACAACTGTGAGACAATCATGCAAGATGTGTTGTCTACACAGTCAGACATGTTGCGGTGATGCTGCGAGGACCGGAACGGTGAGACATGTTGCGTTGCAGCCAGAACCGGAACATCAGACAGGTTGCGATGCAACGAGGACCGCAGCTGAGGACAAGGCAGTGATGCTAGCGCTGTCTTTGACGAATATTGGCCGCGCGACACTCGGATTCCTTAGTCTAGCTCGAGGTCTGCGAGGTGACGCCGCACTAGGAAGCCGCATGTGAGTCGCGTTTGTTTTCCCACTTGTTCGATTACACAGCCACCGCCGCCGCGACAAGCAATCAACACGCATACTGACTTGCGCAGTTGTTGTGTCAGACCTCCGACGCCGACAGTTGGCGTAGACGAGGGCAGTAGCCCGGAGCCCCCGGCCAAGAAGGCCAAGCAGCCCGCCAAGCCGGCGGCTGGAGGGCCGAGGTGGTGCCGGGGCCAGAGCGGGCGGTGGGGCGCTCGGGTCGCGGGCCGGCCGCTGGCGGGCCGACGACGTAGCAGTTGCCTCCACCCGCGAGCAGCAGGCCGGCCGCCGAGGCGGTCCCGGTCAAAACCGGATGATGTAAATAATTTTTCCGGCCGCCCACTGCCGCCCGCCTCGCCGCCCACTGCCGCGCGCCCGCTCACTGGCACTGCCGCGCGCGCGCTATCGCGGATTTGGCCAGAGCGCAGCGAGATTGTCGGGCTTCTAGGGGCAGATGCAAAAATAGTACGCGTTGGATGATGCGTCGTGATGATGAGTGATATGCGCCTGATGCAGTTTATTACGTGTATGTAGTCACGGAATGACAACAGACTAGTGTCATACTACAGGTAATATTACATGATAAATGATTGTTACATGATAAATACATGATACTAAAGTGTAATTACGAAGTCGCGCGGGAGCCTAGAGTTGTCGTTCATGGGGCGTTTGCCGAGATGCATGATGATGTGTGGCAATGGGGGCGGATCGGTTGATGCCATCGTCTAACCCGATGCGGCATGTGTTGCTTGCCACAGACTCCATAACTTCATCAAAGTGCATGGCGTCTCTGTTGGCGTAAATATATCTGCCGGGGGCAGTGGCTTGATACGGCCCACAGCGGGCGGCCACACGGCTCTTGAGCTGGATAGGTTGTCTCCTGGTGAATCGGTTGGTTGGGCATCGTAGCCGCATCGCACTGACCGATCTGCCGACCCGACCGGTCCCGGGCCAATTGGTTATCCTATTTGAGGCACTCCTCTGGACCTCCCCTGACGCCCTGGTAGTCATCATGACATTTATGTCTATAGTGTTGAGCCCCTACTTCCTGTAGTATGTATATGTTAAGACCCATGTACGGAAATGCCATGTGTATACACAGGTCATGTGTATACATTGACCTGTGTGCACACATGTCATTATCTTGCCTCTTTATACACATGTCGATACCGTAATGACCTGAGTGTACACGGGTCATCTTCACTTTGACCCGTGTACGCACAGGTCACTTTTATGACCCATGTACAAACATGTCAAATTGATCATCATGACCCGTGTACACACTGGTCATTACGGTACCGACCTGTGTATACACGGGTCACCAATGATGACTTGTGTATACACAGGTCAGATTATTTTTTGACCCATGTAGCGCTACACACAGGTCATTTTTTTGACCTATGTACAAACACCTATATTTTCGTGTACATAGGACATAACGAATTCGACCTGTGTGCGAACATGTCTTTCTGGATGTCCCATGTACCGCTTACTGGGACCGAAACTACAAGGATTCAAAACGCCCGACGTTGCGGCTCTTGTGCGCCCGGCGGTGCGAAGCTACTCTACGGGCGTGCGCATTTCAAACCGGGCCGCCAACATCTACCCAGATGCATACAAGCTCTTCCGCCCCGCCCGCCCCAAGTGCCAACAAGGCAGAGGCCGAACTGACCCATACCCTAGGTATGGCAGACCTGGCCAAAGCTGCGGCGTTTGCGTCAGAAAGCGCCCACCCCCGGAATGATGCCGCGGAAGCCGCCGCCGCCGCTGACGCCACCACGAGGCAGCCGGCCACGCGGCGCTGGAGCGCTCCGCCGCCATGGCACTCCACCGCATAGCGTTCAACGATAAACTGGCCATGTGGATGGAATTTGTGGGCAGACACAACATCACGCTGCTTACATAGGAGGCTTGGCGAACTGCCAAGCGCGATGTCGTGGCATGGCGACTGCCGAAAGGGTAGGTTCTCATGCGTGATCTGCCCCCCGCCCCCTTGCGCGCAGAGCTTCAGATATGCGTGATCGTGAGCATAGCATGACGCCGAACGCGCCTGTTCGAACGCGCATGTTTTGCATCATAGGTCCACCTCTGATCTTGCAGTCTGACAACGGGAGGGAGTTTCTCAACCTTGTTGCACGCAGTGGCTCTAACAATGGTAACATGGCTGTAGCAGTGGCTCAGTCTAACAATGTTTCGCCCGATAACACTGGTTGTAACAATGTTATTGACTTTGCGCGCATGCCCCTGATCGTCTTGTTGGTACATGTGTTACTGATGCTCAAGGCCAAGCCGCAGTAGGTGCCGGTGCCGCACGAGGTGAGATGACAAAAGCAGACCTCCCTGAGGTATATACCCACCCCCTCCCCCCCGGCTCTATTCCCTACTGAGCAAGTGAGCATACACTGACTGCGGCTTTTATGTGGCCTTGCAGATGGCGACTTCACTGAAGCAGTTGTGGCCCGGGTGCACCATGGTAACAGGGCGCCTTAGGCACAGCCCAAGCAATGGCGGCAGTGAGCGTTTCAACCGCACCATTGAAGAGAAGGTGCGCCTCTTCTGTTGTGAGCACAACACACCGAACTAGCCGGTGGCGGCTCACCTGGTAGCATGGCAGTACAACATTAGCTTTCGCTCAGCCATCTAGCATGGCGACATGCGCACCCCATTCATGATCGTATATGCCGCATATAATACTTCGAATGCCAACCCCTGATATGCTGTCTGATGCGCGGATGCCGTATGTTGCAGTCTTTGGTCAGGTGCCGCGTGTTGGCCTGCAATCCCCGCGCCTCAGCCATGACCTGGCCAACTCGCTGACCACGGAGGCGGACCTCAATGCTGCACTAGGCTTGCCGCATGACAAGGCCATCGATGATGACAGCCCCGCTGCATTTGAGCCGAGGGTACAGGATGCAGCAGCCCCGCCCACTGATGGCCTTTCGGCAAAGCTTGCCAGCCCCGCTGCATTTGAGCCGAGGGCAGAGGATGCAGCAGCCCCGCCCACTGATGGCTAAGCAGGTGCGACATGCGCACCGCATTCAGGAATAGAAATGCCGCATGTATTGTTTGGAATGCGTTCTACTGATATACTGCTTTATGCGCAGGTGCCGCAGGTCAACCTCATGCGCATGGGCGGGTGGCACCGCGGGAGTGCAGCCCTGGCCCTGGCCACAAGGAAGATTGGAACCCATTGACATCCATTGTTGCGTGCAAAGCTTATGTGGCTGATGGAGTGTGTGTGATAGGCCAGAGGATACCTACGGAAGGGCCTCTGAAGGGGCACCAATGCAAGGGATGCGGGATGTTCTACCACAACATCTGCACAGGTAATACAGGTGCCATTTCCCCATGTCCGTGCAAATATATACTGTGAATGCATACTGACACAATTCATGTGCGCGCAGGAGGGACAGAGGAGGGCTACTGCAGCGAGCAATGCCCCTCTATAGGGCTCGGCTGGCAAGGGGACATCTTCGCCCCAGCTCTGCAAGACCCGGCGGAGCAGCCGCATGATAACAATGGCACCGCAGAAGGCCAACATCATGTGACACCTGCTCTACGCAAACGCCCTCTCGACCCTGTAGGCTCTCCTGAAGATGCAGCTGAATGCTTTAGGCGGAGTGTTAGATCGGTGTCCCTCCATGGCGGGCAAGCAAGGTATGATGAAGTGCAGTTGCAAGGGGGCATGCAAAACCAACGCTTGCGCCTGCCGAAAAGCTGACCGTAAGTGCAACTCTAGATGCCACAACGGCAACGCCACTTGCGTGAATTTGTATGACGCAGATGCGTCCACCAGTGGGGGAAATGTGTAGAAAGTGACAGAATGTAGTGGAAAACCCGGTGAAAACCGGTTTAATTTGATATATTTGAAAATCAACTGCAATTTGCGCAATGTTCGCACTTGGGCCATACCGGGTGATAGCCATGTGTACACACAGGTCAGTTTGCATGGCCCAAGTAGCAAATCTGGTCTGAAAGTGGCGTGTTCGCACTTTGGGCATTCCCCATGTTTGATTTGTGTATACATGGGTCACCAATGTAAAAACAGACCTAAAACCCGACACCTTGCTTGCACATGGAGCATCTGTGAAATAAATGGCCTGGGTGAAAGCATGTACATGGGTCATATGTCATGTGACCTGTGTACAAACAAGGCAGCGATGTTCGCACTACTTCGGTCATTTTCTATGACCTGTGTATGTGTACACGGGGCGATTTCAAGTGACATGTGTGTACACAGGTCATGGTCAAAATGACCTATGTGTACACATGTCAATGTAAGAGACATGTGTGTACACATGGCATATAAGGTAATGTCCTTAGTACACACAGGGCACCTAAATGCCATGTGTACATTCCCTAATTTTGGTACATGCCCTAATTTTGACCATGATCTGTGTACACAGGTCAATGCAAGTGACCTGTGTGCACCGGGAATATAAGGTAATGCCCTGTGTACACACAGGGCACCTAAATGCCCTGTGTATACACAGCTCATTTTGACCATGCGCTGTGTACACACAGGGCATTTTCGTACATGGGTCTTAACATATACACCCCTCCACATAAGTTTGGGGTCCTTTTTTGGCTGAATATGAAATGAAAAATACTAGGGTATCTAAACGTAGGGCTTTAGGGCTGGAACCCGGGAATGTTTTAGGTTGTTATAAAACCTTTTGCTTGATAGGATCTAAATTATAACCTATTACCCTAAGAATAGGGTATTGCGATCTGGCGCGGGGCTCAAAGGGCATGACGCAGTCATGCACAACAATACATGTTATTGGCACATATATGATGGCCCACATGCATAGAGCATTGTATGGTGCAATGCCCGTAGATGTGTGAGGAAACATAGTAGCTCGCGGGTTGGGTGGGTTTGGGTGGGCATAGTCACGTAAG
Source organism: Tetraselmis striata (assembly GCA_006384855.1). Lineage (NCBI taxonomy): Eukaryota > Viridiplantae > Chlorophyta > Chlorodendrophyceae > Chlorodendrales > Chlorodendraceae > Tetraselmis > Tetraselmis striata. Next base: position 78,815 of record VCJN01001923.1, read on the forward strand.
GCAGAGTGGGCACACGTGCGTGTGACGATGCTAGGACCAGTGCAGTTCTGCCCACTGCAAGCGACACCCCCTTGACTTCAAACGCTTATAGCGGCTCAGGGAGTGCTCCAAAAATTCTAAAAAAATGCGCAAAAAAATCCTTGCGTCAAACGCGGGAGGTGAATTTCGAGTTTTGAGCACCTAATTTGCACGTTTGGACCACTTTCTAGCGATGAACATAAAATACATCAATCACGGCATCCTTTCGCAACACTCAACCTCAACATGGGGGCGTAGCTTTGCGCTATGTGTGTCCCCTTAATCCATACGCATTTGTGTGACAGTGTTATGAATGTAGATGCACACGGGCGGCGCAAACTTGCCACATGCTCCCTCTCTAGCCATGTCCTCGATGGCCAACAACATTGTGCTGTTTTCAACATATTATTTTTGCTGATATTCAAGCATTTAATAGCGCGCTGCTATGTGGCATTCTACTTGTGATTCGGCGCAATTGCCATGCGTGCACGTGACCCCCATTGATGCGCTCTCGCCTAAGCCAAGGAGGGCTCAATAAGCCTTTCATGCGTGAGTAGGCAACAATAACAGCACCATTTTTGGCCGAACATCACGCCATGTAGTGGTGAAACTGTAATTTAGGGCTTGTGCAATACCCTTAGTGACCTAATCTTGGTGCCCCACACATGTTGTAGGTGAACCTTACACTAAAGATGGCAGCATGCCAGTACGGCGTGGATTTGCGCGTTGGATGTATGCGTACGAAGGGATGGCGCAACTTGTTATTTTCCAGTGCAAGTTTTACACGCATTGATTTGCCATTTCTCGAGGGGCGCAGAACGACGCATGCCCTGTCGCACGGTTAGGCCTAGAGCGCGCCCCCATTTTTTCCCAAGTCGACCTCGCCCTTAGTCACTTGCATGCAATTGCCCACGCCGTATTTTCTACATGACATGCACATGTCGAACAAAACTGCAAAACCCAAACTTATGTGGAGGGGTGTACAACATTTGTTATTACACTGCTTGCACGAGGCACTCCTCGTAGCAGACCACGTCGTCATTAAATTTGATCGCGGGGACAACCTACCAGTACTTGCCGGGCGCAAGATCGGGCCCGTCCAGACGAACCCCCTCCCATTCCGCGGTAAGTACCAGGAGTTTATTGCGCAGTACATCTCGCGCGGCGAAAATGGGATGAGGACCGTCAAAAATAAACGGACGAAAGATATGAAAACCGTTAGCGGGGCTATGGAGCTCCGCCACTGCCGCCACCACGCGGCTTTTTCAATTCCCGATAAAAACCGACGCGTAGCAGTACTTACAATAGTATATCGGGCACTCGTACACGATGACGACGCGCTCAGTAAAATTAAAGAAAATTTCGCCCGGTATAGGCCGGTCGTAGAACTGGCCTACTCGTCGTTTTTCTTTTTCTTTCCCGCCCCCGGGACAGGACTGGCACCAGTGAAACCCTTGCAGCGTCTCTACGACGGCCGTTTAGGCAGCGATCCAGTTACGGAAAGCCCTAGGTAGGCGACGCTCCGTCAAAGTCAACAAGCAAATTGCCGAAGCATTCTGCAAGACTAATCGAACGCCAGTGACAGAATTTCCAACACTGTTGTATAATAGTTACATGAGCTAGCTGCAAAAGGCGATCAGGAAACCACCCGAAAAGGCAATAAACGAAAACGTCCACTACAACAATTGCGCGGTGGGAGCAGCACCAGAAGAGGGTGCGGAATGAACACGGGCAAACACATCAGAGTATCAGACTTGGCCGTCTGCACTCCGGCAAAGAGAATGCCGCCAAGGTACCTGAGACTGGTACCGCCAAGGCTGAGACTCGCTGGAACAACCCCACCGCGTGCGCGACAGGTGATGACGGAACTCAACGGGCTGGCTGGCAACAAAGTTTCGAAGAGCCTGGACGGACTGACCACGCACGAAGGAAGCATAAAGTCGGGGCGGAAAAACCGCCACGGAAGTTGCGCACAGCAAGTAACACCGCGAAGATGTAGACCCCCTGTAAAAGGGGACTTTCCGAGGCGGCCGCGGTCCTCAACCACAAAAGGGACACTGTTGGATCACCGTCTAAAACACTGCCGTCAAAATACGCGTTACTGACCCCGAAAGGTCCGCCCTACCCGTTTGGACGTCCGCCTTACCGGTACTCGTCATCGTACAGGTGTGAGCTACAAAAAGGGCAGTAACAAATCCATCTACTGCTAAAAGTAGTACTAACTAAAAGATCAACACACAGCAATCCGCCTCGAGGAGGCCCGCATCCCGCATGAGGCGGGATGAATGAGTGATGCGCGCACGGTTCAGAGTCCTGGCCACGTCATCGTGCAGGTTGTACCGGCAGACCGCGTACCTGTACCTCTGCCTGTACCTGCAGTGGACATGGCGAACCCCCGCCCCCCCCACATTCCCGCCCCGCCCAGTCAAAACCCCCTTCCCGCACTCTGCCCCGTCTCGCCTTCGCGGTGATTTAATACGCTCGAAAGCCGCACGATGCATCACATAATTCGTCGTCACATGGGCGGGGCCGACTGTTGGTACGCAGAGCGTGGGGTACCGGAGCTACGGGTATTTATAAAACTGTAGGGTTTCCTTGAGAGGAACGACCTAGGAAACCCTGGTTTTCGCAGCGCCGTCAGGGTTAAGTGACGACCCTGCCGGCCCGGTACGCCAGTACCGGCCGGCGCCGGTCCGACGGCGCCCTTTAACCGAGTATAAAGGGCGGCCGCGGACCGGGGGCGCCTTCAGTTGTTGGAAGGCACCCGACTATATTGTCTTCTACGACTGGTACATTTTCGTTTCGTCTTCGACTACAAAAATTCAAATTTCTTCTGCGTTCTGTAGTGCGTTTGATCCCGGCACTCACCATGGCTCGCTCCGCGAGTCCGTCTTGGGCGTGGCTCCTTGTCTCGCTTGTGGTGCTGTCACCTTGCGTTCTCGTCTCTGTTTTAGCAGTGGACAAGTTTGAACTCGTCTGGAACGAGTTACTGGACTCTCGCAGAGCTCTTCGTGAGCAACTCGTTACCCGCGAAAATCATCTCACTGTCCTAGGTGGTGATACTCCACCTGTAGACGGGGTAGCTGAATCTCCCCCTCTCGTCGCCGCTAGACAGGCAGTTGCTGATACGTCTGCTGCTCTACTCCGTATTGAGCGTGAGGTCTCTGAGCTTAGGCAGGCAGTCGCGTCGTCGAGCGGTCCGTCTACTTCGGCTTCAGCTTCGAAACGCGTCGCGGAGGGGGACGCCGACTACGACCGCAAGGGCAAGAGACCTGCTCAACCTCCGGCGGTGGAAGCTCCATCTCGCCTCATCAACGCACCTGAGGATGGATGGCTAGACAAAGATGGTAAGGTTCACCGCCGCCATACCGCTGACGCTCGTAACCTTCAGCGCGACCTAGACGACGTCTTCCAGATCTATGACTTTTTGGCACCGGCGGAGGAGCCTCTGCGTGACTTAGTGGAGGACGGCACCGATCTTCCTGCTTCTTCGCCAGCTTCGTCTGCGGAGCTGTTCAAGTCGATTACCGCAGCTCTAGCTTTGTGCACTACTGTGGCTCTTCGGATTAACAAGCGTGGCAAGAAGCTGCATGTAGAACACGAGTACGGCGCGGAAGTCGCCAAGGAGTTCGATGCTGTGGACCCTCTCGGCGAGAAGGGCTCAGCCGACAACAAGGAGCTGAAGAAGGCGCTGGAGAAGGTCAAGGCCAAGAAACCTTCTTCTTCCTCTTCGCGCGCCAAGCCTTCTTCCTCTTCTCGCAAGCCAGAGTCGTTTCGCCGCGGGAGCGACAACCGGAGGGAGAGCGGCCGCCGCGAGGAGAAGCCTCCTTCTGGTCGATCTTCTGCTGCAGACATCACCTGCTATCGCTGCCAGAGGAAAGGACACTTCAGTAGGGACTGCCCGAGTGCTCGTCGCTGAAGCTGCGGAGTCTGCAATCCTCCTGGCCTGGCCAGTGATGGTGTTCGTGTAGCTGCAGTTAGGCCTCCGGGCAGCTGTTAGCCCTCCTCCGGGAGCTGAGCTCAGGCTCGTGTTATCGCAGCTCTGATCTCCTCCGGGAGAGTCACCTGTTAGATGGTGTATCCTCGAGAGATACCTCGTATGTAATGTACATGATGTTCCCTGCGACTCTTTGCTGCCCCTGGCAGTTGTCCCCCCAACTTTCACTAAGTTGGCTGATGATGCATTCGTGTGAAGATCGGCACACCCTGTGTGACGATTCATATCTCTCGTTGTGTCGGAGCGATATTTATTTTGAAAATTCTGTTATTTTCAGTTTCAGACGATTGTGACTTCAAACTCACTGTTTGATTCATGCAGCAGTCATCCAAGCTGCTTGCTGACCACTATGATGCTGTCTGTGGCGTTGGCATTTTGTGACAGTTTTATCGTCGGCTAATTTTGAGCTCCCTCATGAGCCAGCTCTGGACGTCAATTCCCCTGTGGAATCAGCTGGTGTTATCCGCGATGGCTGGCAATTTTGGGACAGCATTACTGATTCAGTCAGAGACAGTCAGGTCAGAGACTGGGTCAGGCATGGCTACCGTATGAACTGGGCTGATGGTCCGGCACCACCCAGCCACCTGCCAAATCACCCTTCCGCGCTGCAGCACCCCGATTTCATTGATGGGCAGATCGCTCCGTTATTGCCGCTGGGCCATATCAGAGAGGAACCTGTGCGCCATGTGGTGCTGAATCCTTTGGGTGTGGTCCCCAAACCCCATGGTGGACTCAGGCTGATCTGCGATCAGCGGCATGTCAACAAACACTTGGTTTACACTCCCTTCAGGATGGAGTCGTTATCTAAGCTGTCAGACCTGGTGAATCCCGGCGACATGCTGACCAGCATGGACCTGACCCAGGGCTACTACCATGTCCGCCTCCATGACTCAGCTGCACCTTACAGCGGGTTTGAATGGAGAGGAAGATTCTACACCTGGCGAGTTCTATGCTTCGGGCTGTCTGATGCCCCTCGCTGCTTTTCTAAAGTTATGGGAGTCCTGGTGCGACACTGGCGCAGTAAGGGCATCAGGATGCTCTGCTATCTGGATGACTGGTTGTTCATCTCTGGCTCTGTCAGAAAGGCGCATTTAACGACTCAGCGAGTGCTGGCCGATGTTGAGCGCGCCCATGTCAACATCAACTTCAAAAAATCCAGTCTGCGCCCTAGCTCCACCATCACCCACCTGGGGTTTGACCTGGACACCGTGGCCGGCACCTTCTCTGTGCCTCAGAAGCGATGGGATGCCCTTCAGCTTGACATCCAGTCCCTACTGCATGGCCACCGCAAGCGCCACAAAGTCAAGTTCTTGGCCAGCTGTACTGGGAAATTGATTTCCATGGGGCTAGCATTGGGCCCAGTTTCTCGCCTCTTTTCTAGAGGTCTGTATGCCAACATTGCGCAAGCAGAACAGTGGGGTCACCACGTTGCCCTCTCTGAGGAATCCCGTGAAGAGCTACGGTTCTGGGCCCGAGTGTCTAGGCAGCAGTTTACTGGGCGCATCGTACCTGACCTGGACAGCAAACTGTCCGTTTTTATGGAGTGTGATGCTTCAGGCATCGGCTGGGGCGGTTTAGCCAGACCGACTGATGGCAGCTCAGACCCCGTCGCGAAAGCTCATGGCTTCTTCCTTCCGTGGGAACGCGTCGAGTCCTCGACACACCGTGAGACTCGTGGTCTTCTCTTCGTTTTGAAGTCCCTGTCACACCTGATCGCAGGCAGACGAGTGCAAGTCCAGGTGGATAATAAAAGTATGCTACCGGTTTGCCGGCACGGCTCTCGCTCGAGCCTGTCGCTGAACTCTGTCGCTCAACAGGTCTACCTCTTGTGTCTCTCCTTGGGAGCAGCTCTCTCTATTGTGTGGGCGTCCCGGGATGAGAATCCGGACTCCGACGAGATTTCCAAGATGCTCGACAAAGATGACTGGCAACTGCTGCCCAAGTTTTTCCGGCGCCTCAGCCTGAAGTGGGGCATCCACCATGTCGACCGGTTCGCATCCGACCTGAACCATCAAGTACCGAGATTCTACTCGCGGTTCTGGTGCCCAGGATGCGAAGGAGTCGATGCTTTCAGCCACTTCTGGGGTGGTAATGTGAATAATTGGATTAACGCTCCGTTTAGCTGCATTGGCCGAGTTGTGCGCAAGCTGAAAGCTGACCGCGCAGTCGCTACAGTCATAGTACCGCTTTGGCCTAGTCAGTCCTGGTGGACTTTAGTAGCTCCTGACGGTAGGCACCTGGCTGACTGTGTGGTCGATTGGGTCATGCTCGACAGCGGCGAAGAGCTATTCAGTTCTGGCGAGGGCAGTGGTAACAGCCGCCCGAGCTGCTCCAGGAACTGGCGCGTCCTTGCTCTGCGCATCGACTGCCGGCCCAGCGCGCGGCGCTCCCCAGCACGCCATCGCTGCCTCCACCCGCAGTGGTGTGACAGTCACGGCCCATGAGTCGGCCATCACCCGTGGGTGTACATCCGCCTGGCCGTGTAACCCGGTGGCCCCCTCCGATGTGGCCGGCACATCTCTGTTTAATGCTTTGATCTCTTCAGCTCCGCAACAGTGGGCTGCTGGCTCTAATCGTGGCTATGCCTATATATGGAATCGCTTTGTGATGTTCTGCGAAGCTCGGTCACCTCCCATGTGCCCAATGCCAGCAGCCCCGATTGTGGTGGCTATGTTTTTACAAGCTCGGTTGGACGCCCGTTCTACCAACAGCTATTCAGTGATCAGGTCTGCGTCTGCGGCTATATCGCAGATGCATCGGCTGAATATGCATCCCAGTCCTACCTTATCCCCGTGTTGCACCTCTGTCCGGGCAGCAGCCAAGCGCACCCTGGGGCTCGCCGTGAAGAACGCCAAGGAGCCCTTCGCATGGTCTGACATCGCGAAGCTGGTCCGCCTTCGCTGCAAGGACGACTCAGGTATTTGTTCCTGGATAGTGGCATTTGCCGCAGCCGTCAGTTTTGCCGGCTTCTGCCGCTACAGCGACCTCCGGGTCCTCCGGTGGGAGGACGTCTCCTTCCTCCCGACTTACCTGGAATTCCGCTTCGTGAAGCGCAAGAACGACCAGCACCGCCTGTGTGGCAAAGTGCGGGTCGCCAAGATGCACGGCGCCGTGGTGTGCGTATATGGACTCCTGTGACGGTACCAGGCAGTCATGATCCGCTGGGCAACACCCACCCTACCAGTGTTCCCGGGGTTCAGCGGCACAGTCCTACGGCACAAGGGCGAGCTGGGGATGGTTCCTTCATCTTCCCCTATTGAGTACCCCACATTCAGACGCTACCTCGCACGGTGGTTGGGCCCGCTGCTCACCCCTGTGATGACTGAATCCGCTTTCCTGTCCCGATTCGGCACCCAGTCCAGCCGAAGTGGCGGCGCTTCCGCCGCCGCTAACGCAGACATCCCGTTCGCAACATGGGGCCAGCATGGTGGCTGGAAGTCAACATCTGCTCAGCTCCGCTATATGGGGCTGGATGAAGAGCACGTCCTTTCCGTGTCGCGAGCGATTCTGTCACTTGCCGAAGAGGACGAACTGGACGATGGTGACGGTGACGGTTCACCATCCGACACTGACTCGAATCCCTCCCGGGAAGCAACTTAGGTCCCGTTCTAGTGGCATTTTTTGTACCGTACCGGTAATGCCCCATTCCTACATCTGTACCTAACTGAATGTAATCCACTATGTGATTTGGCTTACTTATATCCGTGTACGGGCCCCGCCAGACCGGCCACTGTTCTTTCATCTGTTGGATCTTTCGGTCCCAGCCGACCCCGTACATTTTGATGCAAAATCTACGCTGTGTAGCTGCGAAAACTGTAGGGTTTCCTTGAGAGGAACGACCTAGGAAGCCCTGGTTTTCGCAGCGCCGTCAGGGTTAAGTGACGACCCTGCCGGCCCGGTACGCCAGTACCGGCCGGCGCCGGTCCGACGGCGCCCTTTAACCGAGTATAAAGGGCGGCCGCGGACCGGGGGCGCCTTCAGTTGTTGGAAGGCACCCGACTATATTGTCTCCCACCCACCCGCCCGGAGACAATTATTCGCTTGTGTAGTACGTTTCCGGATGCTGCTCGATTTAGATTAGGGATAGTCTGGTTAGTTGTGAAAGCACCCGAGGTGGGGAGTGAATATCATTTTGATATACGTCATCCCACAGGGGTGTTGCGTGTCCGATAAGCCCAGGTGCGGCAGCAATTAGTTAGGCTTTCCTAACATCTTAGCCGTGATGAGAGGCCGAGAGCAACATAGCGGAATGTACTGTCCTGATGAGCCACGTGATCGCTGGTGGCATGTAATTTACAAACACCGGCGGGGGCTCGGGACGCGCGGCGCCTTTCCGGACACCATCCGGTCTGGCGGCCCCGTACCAGTCGTGGATCTTTCGGTCCCAGCCGACCCCGTACATTTTGATGCAAAATCTACGCTGTCTAGCTGCGAAAACACGCTGCAGTATTAATCCCGCCACGCTCGCGGAAAATGATGCAAGGATTATTCGCTAGCGAATCCTGTAGTCGCTGTCAGTCGCTAATGCCGAGTACCTAAACGCTCCATCATGGTTGGCGTTGGCGAAACGATAATGAACTCACGGTCGCTGTAGAGGACCTTTCTGATTGCCTTTTATTTTGGTGATTTCCGATATCGCCTTCTGCTGCTAGCTCATGTAAATATCACATAATGAACTCACGGCCTATAAATGTATACGCGCCAAGGCAATACATGCAGTGAAGTACAATGCATCAACTGCGGAAACTGGACACGCACACCATCGGCATCACGTGGACCAATCATGTTAAGGTAAAATCACGCATATATCACAAAATGTAAACGAATTCACATGCCACCGTTCCAAGTCAGAGGTAGGTGTTGCCAAAGCATGGATGTCACTTCAGCAATCCGTCTTACTTCGAATGTATTGAGATATGTACTTTCGTCACATCACCATTATGTGCACTCATGACCAACTAACTCGTCCCACCAACGCTCCCGTTCCACATCCCCCTCCAACCACGCATGCCCATCCCACGAAGCCGCCTCCAACACCATGCCAAGGACCTTGCAGGTGCTGATTTGAGCTTGTGCTTGAGCTCGAGCTTGTGCTGATGAATGAGCGGTCCCTGCGAGGTGAGCATGAAACCCCAAGTCTACACTAGCTAGGCTCCCGGACTCCCTTGTTATCAGCTTGTATTATCTTGTATTTGCCCCGTATTCTTTCTAGTATAATGGCACTCGTCAATAGTCATTCCGTGACATACTCGTAATAAATAACTGCATAATGCGCATATATCACACGTCATCGCGACGCAATATCCGCGGTGGTGTATCCGTATCTGGCTCTAGAAGCCCGGCAATCTCGCTACGCTCTGGCCTAATCCGCGATAGCGTGCGCGGCGGTGGGCGGCGAGGCGCGCGGCAGGGGGCGCGGCGAGGCGCGCGGCAGTGGACGGGCGGAATAAATAAATTGCACCCGGTTTCGGCCGCCGGGACCGCCACGGCGGCGGGCCTACTGCTCGCGGGCGGCTACAGCTGCCAGCACGGCGGTCTGGCGGCCGGCCCGCGACCCGAACGCCCCACCGCCCGCCTTGGCCTCAGCATCACCCCGCCCCCGGGCTGGCACTCCAGCCGCCGGCTTGGCGGGCTGCTTGGCCTTCTTGGCCCGGGGCTCCGGGCTATTGCCCTCGTCGACGTTCTCGCCGGGGAAGGCTTGCGTGGCGGCAAGGTTCTTGACCGCGTTGCTGTTGTGCTTGATGATGCCGCCCGCCCTCTTCTGGTGCTGTGCCAGCACGTTCTCCAAGCCGTGTAACTTTGGCGACGCAGTGGTGCCCGCCAGCGACAGCGACTTGACCTACCTTGTTGCGCTGAGCCTTCGATACGATCGGCTTACCGCCAAACGTAGGGACTGGGCGGGGGTCTGACACAACGACTGCGAAAGTCAGAATGCGTGTTGATTGCTCGTCGCGGCGGTGGCTGTGTAATAATTGAACAAGTGCGAAAACAAACGCAACTCACCTGCGTCTTCATTCCGAGTGCGGCGTCACCTCGCAGACCTCCTCCTCGCCCTTGAACATCACGTTTGAAGGGGTTTCTTGCCGGCTTGGTAGTGCCTCCCCAGCTCGCTCTGCTGCTAGGCCCTTGCAAGGTCGAGGGCCTTCGCGAGTCGGTCCTCGCTCGGCGATGGTCCCTTCTTCCTACCGACTTGGCCGTCCTTGCCCTCATCATGGAAGTAGTGCCGAGCGAGGTAGTTCCTCACGTTCCCCTGCTTCATGTACATCACAAAGTGCGTCGTCAGCACAACCCACAAGGATGGTCGCAGTGGGGTTGGAAGGGAGAGGGGGTGTACTTTCGGGACGCGGCGATGACAGTCATCTCCTTGGCGCAGATGTGGTTTTCGGCTGTGTAGCCGGCACGGTAGTTGAAGGTAGCGTAGCAGATCTGCTCGATGTACAGGGGCGCGGCGATGGGAAACCTCGGCGTCTTCTTTAAAGGGTAAGCGCTTTAGAGGGATCCTTATTGCGCAAGGATCCCCGTCTGAGTGTCGCGCGGCCATCATTAGTCAAAGACAGGCGGCAGCACCGCCTTATTGTCCTAAGCCGCAAGAGCCGCAATAAGCCGCAAGAGCAACATCAAAAACGCAGCACGGGGCGGTCGACGCCTGTGAAATTCAAATCCTCTACGCAGTCACGTAAGCCACCCGCCGACTCACTGTACCTTTCCACTGAGACAATAATAGCCCCCCGCTCGTGGGATTATGGCATGGACCGTCGACGTACGTAGGCGTTCTTAACGCCGGTACCCATGCATGTCAGATCATGCGTGGGCGGTCCGGGGGGGGGGGGGGGGGGAAGGGGGGGGGGGAGGGTGCTGGGTTCAAGATCTGGGCACGCGTCGCGTCGGGTACGGACGAGGTAAAATACAGCGTAATTCACCCTCATCGGACGCTTGAAAACCTGCCTCAAGCAGGTTTTTCCCACGAAGGAAATAAGCATGAGATCGGGGCGGAAGGACCGCCATAGGCAGCTGTATATTAATTTACTGTACATTGCACTGGTGTGAATTACAAAAAAGGGCAGTTCCCCAGAATTAGAAAATCAACACAGCAAGCCGCCTAAAAGCGGCCCGCATCCCGCATTGCACTGGTGTATATTGCACTGGTGTGAATTACAAAAAGGGCAGTTCCCCAGAATTAGAAAATCAACACAGCAAGCCGCCTAAAAGCGGCCCGCATCCCGCATAAGGCGGGATGGATGAGTGATGCGCACACCGTTCAGAGTCCGGGCCACGCGAGCACGTACGAGCGACGTACGAGCGTAGTATATTGCACTGGTACCCGTAGCGACTACTCGCTCGTACGAGCGACGCGCCCACTGCGCGCATACTAGTACGGGCGGAAAAAACAGTATTTACGGGCGGTAGTCCGAGCGAAGCGTATTATACTCGTACACTCGTATGTACCAGCAGGGGTAACCCCTGGTACCATGCGGTATCGGTACGAGTACTGGTGTAAATTACAAAAAGTCCAGTAGAAACAAATCGTCCACCGCTAAAAGCAGTATTGTATGCTAAAAAAGATCAACCTGAACACAGAAAGCCGCCAATAAAAAGCAGCCCGCATTTCGCATCCGGGAACGGGTACTGGTGTAAATTACAAAAAGGTCGATCAGTAAGGCAGGTCCGATTTAATGTTATGTTTTAGTACTCTACTTTCCGGAGAAACAGGGGGGGGTGGGGTTCACTTTTAAAGTGGCCTCAACTTTATGTTCACGTACTTAAGCAGTACTTGGCGGCTGGGAGCGGTGCATGAGCGGCTGGGGGCTCAGCCCCGCACAGCCGCCGTGACTATACCGTGTTGGTTACGTGGATAGCGTCTAGAGAACGCACGGAAAGTCTTGAATATTGTAAGTCTTTAATATCCAGGCCAGGCATACAGCAGCTAAGCAGCATCATACTACATGGAGGGGTGACTAGGCCACCGTATGGTTGGTTTGTCATGATGCGGACTGTAATATGGTGATGGTTCAAAAAAGTGCCCCACCCCCTCTCCATTTTATGCTTGCATATATGGCAGGGAACACCCTCTTGCACACAGCCATGCATTGAAACCATTAAAAAAGTCATGCTAGTGGTGGTAATTATGCAACTTTGGGCATGTTCTAATAAGTACTGTGAGATCAACATAAATAAAGTAGAGGGGGGTGGAAACAGAGGGGGGGGAGGGGGGGGGGGGGGGGTTAGAAAACATAAAATTAATTCGGACCTGCCTAACAAATCCACCGCTAAAAGCAGTCGTACTAAAAGATCATAAACACAAGCAGCTTAAAAACGGCCCATATTAACCCGCACGAGGCGGGTTGCTGGATGAGTGACCCGCGTCCAGTTGGGAATCCGGGCCACACGGGTGAGCGATGGGGATCCACACACGCGCTGCACAGCAATTTCGGCAACGGGATGGCGGAAGAATCTGCGCCGTATGATAAGGCAGCGAGCATGCACGATCTCGAGCCCCCGCCAAGCTCAGGACCCCGAGAAAATCTTATGATAAAGGCGTCTTGGTGAGCCGAGGTGGTGCTCAGAGTGTCTCGCGATGAGAGGGAACCCCGATCCGCGGCCTGGCGTGCGACAGCGCGCACCGTGCGGCGCACCCCCTTGCTGACCTCACTCACAGTGCCAAAGACCATGCCCGTGTACTCCGACATGTCGGGGATGTCTCGATGTGGGGCCTTGTGACCCGGCCGGCTCCGTGTTGTGCCACGTCGCATCTCGCATTGCCAGCGCCCGTTGCATGAAGCCCAACATGGAGTGCTCAAACCTATCCACAGCCGGGGCCCGCGCACCACAGTGTAACTACTTAACAGTTTTCGGTGCCGCCGCATATTCTTGAATTGCTCCAGTGACATGGGCTTCAACCTCCGAGAATCATAGCTCATGGTCACGACATTGAAGGCCATGAGGGAGAGCTCTCCGTCCGGCACGGGTAATAATGTCCTTGAGCTCGTCCGGGTACGGTGTTGCCAAAAATAAAGCATTGCCTGCTAGAACAAGCGATTCACCTCCCGGCTTACAACGATGCCCAAATCGTGAACACAATGATCGCGAAAGGCGGCAGCGACAGCCTCGTGTTGTGCGGCATCTCCAAATGCCGGGAGGTTATGAATCTTTTACAGTTTCACAATACATGTATTAATGATTCATATCAACCCATATAGCGTTGTGCACGGCAATGCCATACTTGCGACAGTCACAACCAATCGAGACTTGAAGACAAAGGTGGTGGTGCGCATTGGTGGTTCAGAGACCATGTACTACAATGTTTTTTAGAATACAGAAATGTTACAAGTTGGCACCACCCATCCACTGGGTCAAATATTACTGCTATCGTCGGAAATGGTCGACATGCCAGGCCGACCTCTAGCAGCACGCCCATTGCCAACGGCTTCACCGTGGAGTCAGACGGAAGCGTGAACACAATGATCGCGAAAGGCGGCAGCGATAGCATCGTGTTGTACGCGCAAGTGGGCGTAGTCTCCAAATGCCGGGAGGTTCATGAGCGCGTACTAGCCATAATGGAGGTCGACAATTAGGTGATGGGGTTGGGCTTTGTCGAGGGCAAAATGATATGACTCCCAACCACCGGGACCATGCATGGGCTCGGTAGAAAAAAAAGTACCCGGCGGCGACCTCCCGCAGCTCATGCGGAGTCATGACCGTCCGCTCAGTGGGGATGGCCACCGTCCATATGCCCGACGCCGCGTCGAGCTTACCGACTAACAAGATCCGTTCCCCACAGGATCTTATGTGACAGGTTATGTGACAGGGAGAGTGCACACCTCATTTTGAAGCCGCGAGTAGTTGGCATGGTCAAGGAATGCCGTGAGCTCCTTTTGCGAGCTCGACGCAGCCTCCGCCTCATCAAGCCCTCAAGCTCCATCACGCGGGCGTCCGCATCGTTGAGGTGGCCAGCAGCAGCCGCTTGAAAGCGCCCCCAGGCATCGCGCACCTAGTACTGGTGCCTCCAATTTGCTTGATGGCTATAACGGAGCGTCGCCTACCCTGGGCTTTCCGTAACTGGATTGCTGCCTAAACGGCCGTCGTAGAGACGCTGCAGGAGTTTCACTGGTGCCAGTCCTGTCCCGGGGGCGAAAAAAGCTGGTGCCTGCACCTGTATCGCCTCCCGCATACGGTGCCCAGTTTTTTTCCCGCTCCCGGGATAGGACTGGCAGCGACAGTAAATAGATTCTGATGTAGTCGCTACAGGTAGTAATCCTTAGTCAGGCGTGAGGGCAGGGTACCTGTATATGTCTACCGTATCTTACAAATACGTGTACCTTCCCGTAATACGTATGCGGCAATATATTCCGAGAGACCAAGCCCAGACAGAAAAAGGATTTATGGCCGCTATCATGATATCATCAGCATCGCGATCTCCAGTTCACTCCCTTGCCACTACCCGTATGTGGTGCTGGTCTGTTAGTTACCTCGCCGCTCGATTATATGGTGTCTAGAATGGGCCGGCTTACCGACTCGCTGAAGTCGCGCTGTTGCGGAAAGCTGCAGACTTCCTCGGCCGAATCCATGTGCACTATTGACTTGGACCGCGCCATGGGGGGCGACTCCGCACGGCAGCTGGCGCCGGGGTCGGGCGACAACCGCTATGACTGCAAGTCCGGCAAGGCAATCGACGAACAAGACGTTATTTTCCTCGCAAGAAGCCACAGGCCAGCAAATGGCTCCTCAGATGCAACCGCTATGTCGCTGTTGCAGCCACCGAGACATGGTTTCAGCCCCGAGTCTCACTCACTGGCATCGTCGGCGTCCTCCGGCGACGAATTCGGCCTGTCAGACATCTTACAGACCACGGAATTAAATAACGCGTCCCGAGCCAGTGCGACTCCAAAGCGAGCAGCCTCGACACTGATAGACAGTCGCTCAGACGTGTTCGATTCCTCAAAGGTCGTAGCGACGGTAGAGGAGCCTCTAACTACGCTAGCACTGGAGATGTTGGCGGGCGTAGCGCAGAAACTCAACCTGGATCGGCACAAGCTAAGAAGCTTCGTGCGAAAGGTCGAGCTCGGGATGCTCCCGCGTGATTATCACTGCGTGCTACACGTTCTTGACGTGTTGCAGTTAGTATATCTGCAGACAACGGCGGGAGGTAAGAGCACTCAGAATGGCCGCTACTCTGCTGCTGCTGCTGCTTTGCTCTGACCGCCAGTGTTGTTGAGCAAACGTCGTTGGGTCTCTCTCTCCCTCTCTCTCTACATATAACACTGCCCTAATATTGTATATATATAGAGTAAGAACTCGGATTTTTTTGGATACGGGTATAAGCAGGAACGGGAGAAGATTTTTTCACTTTATCCTGAGTACCCCCCCCCCCCCCCCCCCCACCGGACTCCCTAGCGCCTTGCCCATATCCTTGCATTTATGCCTCTGGATTCGCGCCAGCGCAAGTAGCGACAAACGGGGACTACTCGTATTCATATTTCTGTCGAGTCGGATGCACTCGTTTTCAATAGTTGCTTCGACATACCCCCATCCATCTAACGACACGGTAACTAGATTCAGTTACATATAAGCCAACTGATCTCACCACCGCAAGGGCATGCCCCTCCAATTTCCTGGTGGTGACGCATAAGCTTACTTCGGCTTGTGGCACATGCGCCTGTTCTGGAGGCTAGTCATTCCCAACAGCCCTCGTCGGCTGAGGGAGTCGAAGGTGTCGAAGGTGAAAACTGAGCAGAATTGCTGGCTGCACCTGCAGGGCCAATCGAGGATATCTGTCAAGACCCAGTTGTCAAGCTTTCCGTGCTTGTAGCTGCCCTTGCTCATGACTTTGGACATCCGGGCTACTCGAATGGATTTCTGGCGAGCAGTGAAAGTGCTCTAGTGGCAAAGTACGGCAAGACATCCACGCTGGAGATGATGCACATCGATAGCATGCGCAGGTGCTGCGCGGAGCCTGACTCGAACTTTCTGGACGGGCTTGACACCGCCGTTCAGAAGCGGGTGTTTAAGTACACCGAGGCCATCATCCTGTCAACCGACATGTCCAGGCACGTGGAGTTTCTGAATGCCGAGGCGCCTACTTGCCCTGAGGAGCTCATCATTTTCAAGCTGAAGCTTGCGATGAAGGGCGCCGACTTGTCCCACTGCGTTCGGAAATTCGGCGTACACTGCGGCTTCGTGGAGAGACTCAAGGCAGAGTTTTACAAGCAAGGGGACGAGGAGCGCGAGCTGCGGCTGCCCGTGAGCGCGGGTATGGACAGGACAGAGAACTACCGGCAGATGGCCAAGTCACAAGATTACTTCCTGTCCAACTTCATTTTGCCCATGTACGACGCATGGTTAAAGCACAGCGAATTCAACGGGATGGTGAACGATTTCTCACTTGTACTGCAACGCAACATCTCTAGCTGGGCGCTTCTGCATGCCGAGCCTAATCTAGAAGACTATGAAGCGACAAAGTCAAGCACCCCGGTTCGGAAGATTGCCAAGAGCATGCCCCGTAAGTCATTGTCAGCTTGTAGCCTGCGGTCGCAAGAGCAAGTTGAGAGGATGTATGGGTTGAAATAATGGGCCCCTTATTTGGAGCCGCTCAGTCCTCGGATCGCGTCATGGAATAACTGTAAATTTAAACACATGCGTCTGGCTGTGTCACGTGGTTGAATAGCATACTTTCTGCAAGCGGATTGCAGGCAACACTGCTGTGCAGTCACAGGATACAGTGATCCACTTTCCCAGCTTGCAGGAGACATATCCCAACGCTATTAGTTACTGGTCGTCTGAGAATCTTTCAAGGAATGTACCATACCACACGTGCCCTCAAAAGGTGGGCCCGATAGCGAGCGGGTCCTCCACTGTATGCCCATGCTGCCACTTCTGCCAGTGCCCATATCCCTCCGATGGGGAGGGACGGAATCAAGTGGCAATGTAGCCGCATATGGCCGCTTACATACCTGCTGCGGAGCAGCGGGTTAGCCTTAAGGTGCCATGGGTATTACAGCTTGATGAGAATGCTTCTTCACGAGGAGCGCCTCACAGCAGCGACATGGCCGCCCCCTGGAACGCGCTCTTGACGGCATCCTTCTGCGCGGTGCTCAGGCTGTTGGGGAACGCAACATGGTAGGTGACGTACAGGTCCCCGTGGCGGTGAGCCTGCAATGGCACACACGGGGCAAGGAGGTTGAAGCGTGAGCCGAGGGCTTTCCTATTGCAGATGACACTTTCTGCTGTGACACCCCGGAAAAGAGCAAGGCACAAGGGGGTTCAAGAGCGGTGGGGGCTTTGAGGTGGAAGCGAGAGGTCACAAGGCAGCGCAGAGAGACGCACGTTGTCCATCAGCGGCATGCCCTCGCCAGGGATACTGGCCACCTGGCCCGGCTTGGTCACGCCCACCGCCTGCAGGACGACGGTGTGCCCGTCCAGGTGCTTGAACTGCAAAGCAGCAGCAGGCCAAGTATAGCGGGGCGGGGGGGGGGGGGGGGGGGGGGGTTGAGTGTGGCGCGAGAGGCAGAGGCAAAAGAAGTGAGAGCCGGGAGCCGAGGGGATGCCGCGGGCAGCGCACCTCATGCCGGAAGCCGGTCAGAGCCTCCACCAGATCAATGGTGTGGCTCAGGTGGAGGTCGTTTCCGTCGCGCCGGAAGAAGGGGTGCCTCAGCTGCCTGAGAACAAACTACTCCGCGGAGTCGAGCACAGGAGGCAGGCATGGATTACTCATGGATAAGGGCCAGGCAGGGCAAGACAGTGGTCAGGCAAGAAGCAGCATTCCGAGCCAACAAGTAGCCAGCTTGTAGAAGTACAAAGCACCGACTGCCGGTACAAAGCACCAAGTGTAGGAATTTATCACGCTCAAGTTCAAGTGATCGGCACGGGGCATCAGGCAGATGGACAAACCGACCCACATGTTGAAGTTACCGACATGCACCTTCATGGACGTGATGGCGATGCTGCAGATTTCATGTCACCAGGTTCCAGACATGTGACCCACACCCAGAATATCGCATTATTTCTGAAATGCACATTGGAAAAAGTATACTGGTAGTGTAGCTTACTGTCGCTATACAGTAGTGAGCGGGGGGAGGGGGGCGCACGATGAGGTCGCCGGGCTCGCCATCAATGAGCGGCTCGCCCTCTTCAAACTGGTTGATCTGCTGCCCGTGCATCATGCCCGGCTCCACGTGGATGCGCAGAAATTCCGTCTCGCGCTCGTACTTAACGTTGGGGCAGTCCTCACATACCTGCGGCGTCCGATGCCACCGCCCACTCAGATCTGCCCAGTCAGCCGCGAGATCTCGGAAAGCGCAAACGGCTGCAGAGAATGTGAGAGACATCAACACCAGGACATCGCCGGTGAATGCGATGTGGGGGAGAGTCCACCAAGTAAAGGGACCAAGAAGGGGGCGTTGGGTATGCTTGCCTGTTGCGTGTACTGCTGGAACATGCCGGGACCGAGCTGCCGCGTGACCATCTTGTTCTTGCAGTTGCACTTGCGCGTGCCGGACGCGGGCTTGATGACATTCTTGTCACGCGTGACCTGCGGCGCGGCGCGCAGCGTCCTCATGAGAGCCCGCAAACCCGCGCCTGCCGCTCGTGCAGCCAGCGCCCTACATAGGTGGATGTGTAAGGGGGGGGGGGGGGGGGGGGGGACATACCGTGAACATGGCGCCCACATAGAGGTCCTTCAGGCTGACCTCCAACTCCGCCATCACATGGTCGCCCTTCTGCGGGCCTGCGTCCTCCTCACCGCCGCCGCCGCCAAAGCCGAAGCCGCCGCCAAAAAACCTGGAAGGGGAGGGCATGCGCCACTATAAGTGAGAGGCGTGCGCGCATGCATGTGTGCGCGTGAGAGAGACTGAGAGATGGACGTATGGGGCCTTCGCACTGTGAGAAGATGTCACTGGCGCCGCCGCCGCCTCCTTGCTGCTGGCCGGCGTGCTGCTTCAGACCCTCCTCGCCATAGCGATCGTAGATCTTCTTCTTCTCCGAGTCTGACAGCACCTCATAGGCTGCAGACAGCAGAGGGGCAGCGTGTGAGCACCGGGTAGCCCCTCACGGCTGCCTGTAACCTCCCCCCCCCCCCCTCCCCCCCCTCCCCCCCACCCCACCACCACCAACTTTCCCCAACCTCGCCACCCACTCTCTATCTCTAATGGAGAGCGTACCGCTGCCAATCTCAGCAAACTTCTGGGCCGCCTCCTCCTTCTCGGCGTCTGTTCCCTTCACTTTGTCCTGCAGCAATCAACAACATCGCCGCGGCGGGTCTCTCAGGTGTGTGCGCCCATGCCCTCCCTAGCCAGCCGCATCAGCCAGCTGCCTATTGCACCTTCACAGGATCCGTCAGCGTAACAAGAGGGACAGGCCGGCGTGGGCCCCGCACCGGGTGATACTTGAGCGCCAGCTTGCGGTAGGCGCGCTTGATCTGGTCATCACCGGCGCCTCTCTGCAACCCCAGCAACTCGTAGTAGTCCTTCCTGCGGAGGGCCGGGTGGAGCGGCGCTCATGGCACATGATCGGTGGCGGGATAGTGGGTAGGATCCAGTGCCCACGGATCCGCGCACGCGGCGGTGTGCAACTGCCGTCGCCTTGCCAAGACTGTTCGATAGAGAATGGGGGGGAGGAGGGGGGGGAGGAGGGGCAGCGACGAGGGAACTAGTGCGCGTGCCGGCCTATGCCGCTCGGAGCTGCTGACTATAAGCGGGCGAGAATTTAAAGGAACATCGACTGTTGACGGGAATTTCAACCCCCCCCCTCCCCCCCCCCTCCCCCCCCCACCCCCATCAAAGGGCTGCCTCAGGCGGGTGAGTGGAAGAGGCTGTGGGGGTCCAGATTTGAGGGAGGGAGGGAGGCTCACGCGGCCGCAAGCACAGCCGCCCACAGCAGCATGCCCAGCACGCCCAGCACGCCCACGCGAGAGCCCCGCCGCGCCATCCTGCCCTGCCGCAAGCTGTAGCAGTTGATGCAATCGTGTGTCGTGGTGGGGAGAGGTGGTGTCGGTTGACGTGCCACGGACCACACGAGCGGAGGTGCAACGAATTGCGAAGGTCTCAGCGTGCCGCTGACTGCGTACGCGAACGACCTACAGATCCGGAGGATAGTCGTTATGCGCCAGTCAAGTGCTCGCTGCTCTTCGCGCTAAGGACTGTAACTATGGATTAATACTGATGTATCCCTGTGCGTAGTATCGAACACAACAGCATCAAGCGTGCATTCTCCGGACGCTCTCCCTGTAACCAAAAAGATTATCAAGCGTGCTCGCGCGCGTGAGCAGCGAGTTCGCGAGCGCGGTGATATATCAGCGCATGCGGAGGGCGCGGATGCGCGCGCCCGCTCCCTATTTTTCCCGCCCGCCCGCGGCACAGGGCCGAACCCCGCTACGGTAGTACAGTATTACCGTACCATCGTTCCGGCGGCCTCGCGACTTGATACCCTTGCGCCTGTACAGCGCGTGCGGGCCGGGCTCCCTATCGCTTTTCCAGTCGGATCACGAGACCGCCCGCAAGATTCCCCATGCTGCTTATGCGGCCGCCGCTGCGCGGGTACTGGGCCTTTGCCCGCGCGGAGGTTCCGCGCTTGTCACTTGCCCTGGCCCAACGTGTGGTATTGATCCCTTATGGCTTCGCTCTACGGATGGCTCGAACCGGAGCGCTACGGATTTCATCGTGGATCATCTACCCATATGCCCTGTAGCGAACTACAAGCACCGCATGCATACCGCTTTGAAGAATCTGTGGGCATCTGTGGCAATTGATGCGGGGGCGGTGCTTGACCGGGACCGCTCGGGAGCCGGCGACTTGACCCTTGAGACGAGTGGGCTGCGCCCAGCGGACCGCTCGCGGCCGTCGGACCTGACGCTGGCGGGGTGGGGAGGGGCAGCGTGCGATTACATGATCGACTTCGCGTGCGTGTCCTCCACGACCCCCACTTGGAGCAACGACCCCCGCTGGTGCATCCCGGGAATCGCGGCGACCGAGGCGGAGCATGCTAAGTTGGCAGCGGACCGGGCGTCTTCCGCCCCAGTGCAGGGTGTTCACCGGTACTACCCTTTTATTTGTGGTTGAGGACCGCGGCCGACTCGGGAAGTCCGCTTTGACTGTGGTCTACATCTTCGCGGTGTTGTTGGCTGTGCGCAACTTCCCTGGCGGTCCTTCCGCCCCGACCTCTTGCTTTCTTCGTGGTCAATCCGTTCAGGCACTTCGAAACTTTGTCGCCGGCCAACCTGCTGAGTTCCGCCGTCACCTGTCGCGCACACGGCGGGGGCTGTTGCAGCGGGTCTCCGCTTGCGTGCATGGTACCCTGGGCGGCATTCTCTCTGCCGGTGTGCAGATGGCCAAGTCTGATGCGTGTGCTCGTGCCCACTCTGCGTCTTCTCATGTTACTGCTTCCACCCCGCAGTCGATGTAGAGGACCTTTCTGATTGCCTTTTATTTTGGTGATTTCCGATATCGCCTTCTGCTGCTAGCTCATGTAATTATTATCGTTCCGGCGGGGTCCCCCAACAAACCCTTACTTGCGGAACATGCCTGTCTCACTGATGGTTTCAGTGGTGCCACTCCTGTCCCGCCCAGGACAGCCGCCTATCTATCCCGATATTGATACGAAAATGTTTATTGATGTAAATAGGAAGTGCTCGGAAACTGTTCGTGTGAATCGTGACGGACTAAAATAATCGGGATTCCAGGCTGATAGCTGGCTGAGGCAGGCCAGGGCAGGGTTAAATGGCGAATTATTTGCCGTGTTGAAGCCCATCACAGGACAGCCTGAATAAAGCGTCACAGCATTACCCATTACAGCAAATGACGAACATAGTCATATCTGGTCACTTGATGACCACATTCTTAGTATAATTTGCATGATACGTATGTGTGATTGTATTGTCGCTGAGACCAACCTGCTGCTTGGCATGGTTGCTTCATATGTATAATGAAAAGCTACATGCTGCGCTCACCTTGCGGGGATTGGGCCCAGCATGTGCCATCATAAACTGCAACAACAATAAAAATGCCATTTGTCTCGGATGGTTTTTGCTTCCTGATAGTGTATGTGCATAAGCGTGAAT
Organism: Tetraselmis striata; assembly: GCA_006384855.1. Lineage (NCBI taxonomy): Eukaryota > Viridiplantae > Chlorophyta > Chlorodendrophyceae > Chlorodendrales > Chlorodendraceae > Tetraselmis > Tetraselmis striata. Next base: position 100,876 of record VCJN01001923.1, read on the forward strand.
ACCGTGCTTGTTGCAGTGCTGACAGAGAAAGTGTGTATAGTTGTGTCTGTGTCAATGTGCAGGTTTGTGTATGGTATGGTTATGTTAAAACGCGCCCAGCCTGGAGGCCGAAAGAGCAGTAGCTGAAAGGGTTAGCACAAGGGGATCACCCGGCCCTAATTTGGTGCCTGGCTATAGCCCTAGATGTTTTTTGTATAGATGTGGAGAGACAAGAGGAAGGGGGGGGGGGGGGGGGGGACAGAAGCATTTGCCCCCGCCACTGCAGAGTACACATACTTTGCGGTGTGCATGGTGTGCGTGGCAGGTGTGCAGCATCCTATGTAGCACAGACAGTACAACGGCGGATGCACCTGGCCGCAGCTGACCAGCTAGACTGTTCAGTAGAGTCGACACGGGGCCCTTGACCCTTGACCTACCCAGTAGCGCATTTGCATGCAGTGTCGCCCCAGGAGTTGAGGGCTAAAATGCCATGGAGGATGAAAACCAAATCGGGAGTCAGGTCCAGCACACAGAGGGGACACAGTCGTGTTACCAAGGATGAGACGCTCCTGAAGCCGGTTGGCTTCCAGAGCAAAGGTGGGACAGTGAAAGCCAAGGCCATTGGCACCACAAGCATTATCTCCCTCTGTTCACGGTCTATGATGGATCCTGCACTCCAGGCCTACTCCTCCGCAGGCTCGTCTGGCTTCTCTTTCTCGGGATCATCCTCGTCAGGATCATCTGGCTTTTCCTTCTTCTTCTTCTCCTCCTCCTCATCATCCACCTCCTCAGGGTCGCCAGGCATCGGCTTTGGCATAGGCGTTTCGAGCTTCTCAAACTCTGGAAAGATGTCCGGCCTACGGCTGGGCTGGGGCGTCAGCCATTCCTTCAAGCACGACACCACACACCATGCGTAAGAATCGTCCAGGCCGCGGCAACAAACAGCGCATCCCACAGCGGTTGACAAAAGGTGGCAGCAAGATTGGTGATGAGGGTTATGCGGGGTGGCAGCAGCTATGGCAGCACAGGCATCACATGCCCGGTGCCACGGCGAGGGACCACCTGTGGATAGTCCAGCGGCGACCGCTCCTTTTCGGTCTCCGGCCTGGGTAGGTGTTGGCCACCAGGCGCTCTCCCCGCCGGGCCACCCACCGCCCCGCTGCAGGGGCGCAGCGGTACCCCCGGCCGCCGAAGCGAGCAGCAGCCGCGTGTTGACCTCGCCGGGCCCGCCGCGCTCGCAACTACTGTTAAAGACGCCGAGCCGCAGCTGTGTGTGACTGCTGCCATTGTGTGCTGTGTCGAGAGGGCAGGTGTGCTGCGGGGGGTGGGGCTAAGGAGTCGCGCGGGGGGGGGGGGGGGGGGGGGGGCTGTCAGCTGTATAGGGAGGCACAGGCAAATGCTGGTATGCCACGCTCGATAACTGGCTCGGCAACCCCGACGAGGACAGGGCACTCACTTCGAAGGAAATGGAGTCAAGCAAGGCGGTTCGCGCTCTGATAGCGCGCGGGAGGGAGGTGTCGCTGTGTGACGTCCTGTCGCCGCTGCCGTAGTGGTGGCATGCTGCCATCGTCCACTCAGCAAATTGGATACTACTCGCGCCCGCCGCCCGAGCCCGCGCCGCCGCCACTCCTGCTACTCTGCGCGAGCAGCTTCGGGACGTATAGTCGCTATATTATTTTGGTACCAGCAGTACGATACTGCTCGATTGCTCTTGCTTATATATAACAAGGACTATATATAAGCCACAGACAGTCGCTTAGTGTATTACATAATCCTATTATGAGGCGCACACGACATTATAGTGTGAAACGCCGATATGCTGCAGCTGTGTAAGAAAATAACCACGAAAGT
>VCJN01001925.1:0-12413 GCA_006384855.1 Tetraselmis striata
TGGTTATATCATAGTGGTGTCGTGAGACACAGTAGCCTTGAGCCAATATTTCAGTTATTGTTCTTATAGTAATGTTATATTCTTATCGTTATGTTACAGATGGCTCAAAGCAAAATATGATGGGAGGATGTGTTCGTCGGCCCGACTTTTATGAACTCTGATTGTTGGCGATCCTGCCGTAAACGACAGGGGCAGGCCCACGCCCAGGATCACTCCAGAGCGTCCCCTGGCACAGATCAACTTGAGCGGGCCCACATCCAAATCACCGCAAATCAAAAGCTGTTTGCCAAACAATACATTACTACGTTCAGCTTATGTAGTGTATGGCAACATTTAATCATAAGGTAGGGAGACTGATATTGACATAGTGGATCAGAAGGTATTTGTAAAGTCAATTCATTCAGTTTACTATGTCAATATTTGTTTAATACCGTATTGTTTTTGCAATTTGCTGGGCTGATGCCTCAGCTTGTATGCTCTTCTTTGGAGCGCTGCGGACGAAAGTGGTCTCCACTATTATAGTGGGTATGCGTTCATATGGTAGCCTATATTTATTGTCCACCTCGACCGCCCCGGCCGCGACCAACATTTCTGCCGCGGCCTCCTCCTTCAGAGCGGCCGCCACGGCCGCTATTGCGGCCTCCACTACCATCACAGCCACCTCCACCATCATGCTTCGGGAGCATGTCTGATGTTACTGATATTTTCAGCAGTTGCACTGAGGGCCCTGGCTTCAAGCCTAGGTGCCTGCTCAGGTTATCGTAAGCCTTACGGCATGCGTATGGTTAGTCCTTATTAGGATATGTTTGCTTCCACGCTGATTGACGCTGGATCATTTCAGCACCAGCGAAAAATTGTTGTCAGCGTATTACAGTATTTGTATAATAAGATTTGCCTGCCTGTGTATTTTGCCTGTGTATTTTGAGATCATGATAATATTTTTTACTTTGAACATAACATATTATAGTTTCTGCCAACTGATGAGAATCAGTAAAGGCAGCTCCACGGATTCCTCGCTTGTTTGCGAACATGGTTTCCAGTGTATTATAGTATTGTGATTGTTTGTTGATAGCGTCAAGCACATGTCTTTCTGACATATAGTCATAGACATGTTCTGTTACTGTAGGGCCCACTCTGTCCAAAAACTGCATGACCTCAGTCAGGTACAGAGGGCTATGGTGATTGGCATGCAACTTCTCCTGCCCTGCCAGCGGGGTCAGTTTAAGTTGCAGCGTTGGCTGGCTAGCAGCTACAGTTGCATATAGTTGTTGCGGTGCATGCCGTTCACTCACCGGTGGCGAGGTTTCACGCCTAGGCGACTTCCGCCTGGTCTGTTCTGCTGGAGGATATGATGGGCGCTTGTCTGCCCTATGGTCCGGTTGGCCAGCATATGGTTCATGCTGCAGGTGTGGGTCATAACCTGCAGGTTTTGCACCCATATCATAGGCACTTGGATTGTGCCGTTGCTGCGCTGCTTTGGTCATTATGGTTCTGATGGCAGAGTATATTGGCAGACCCAACGGTTGGTCTACAAACTGTCTGTTGGGATAAGATATGTATGGGAAGGTGTTAGCACAGTCTTTGAAGTGCTCACGTACTTTCTTATTGTATCTCTGCCGCCACGCCTCAAGCGCAGGGGCCATATGGTTAACATGCTCAAGGACCCATTCCGGTTTGGATCCAGTCTTGTGCGCCATCCGGAATATCTTGCAATATGTTAGCACAGGAATCTGATGAACATAAGCTGCTGGAAACAGTATGAGGGCTGAGCTGGCTGGCTTTGGTGTAGCCAGTGTAAGCACATTGTCAATATATTGTATTTGCAGCAAGAGTTGCTGCTGCGGGTCCTCTGCTCCAGCAGGCCTGTGCGTGATATGGTTATGTTCTATGATATTGTTAGACCATCTGCCGACAAAGTCAGCCAGATTGTCCATCAAGCCGGCATTCCAGCCTTGGTTCTAGTGTATGTTCATTGCCATGTCTTGATATGGAACCACGTCTGCATCCATGAAGGGAAGAATCAGACCGCCTGCTTGGCGCAGGTTACTTATAGTATTCCTTGACTCACTGGATTGAAAACCCAGTATCATATTTTGGATATAGTCACCATCTTCGCGCAGCATATCGTAATAGGTCATGAATATCTTTTATGATTAGCATCAGAGTCATAGCTCTCATGGATTTGCTCTGAGATATGTTGGTAAGATGTTCATATGTTCAGGCGAGGCTATGCCTCACTTAGAATTGGATTATTTTGGCGATCATGGAGAGGTTGTGATGTTATCTCTTCCTCTCCTTTTGGCAACATGTGTTCGCCAGAGTGACCCTCAGTTTGGCCTAGATTATCATATATATTGTATCATTCGTATCGTGAGGTGGCATATCATTTACAATGTCAACAACATTTTCCAGTTATAGTTTGTCCTCATATTCATTGAGGAGATATCGTTGTCGATCCCATTGGGCGACTGATTATCGTTTCGTCCTGCAAGTTATGGTTTGTCCTCATTCATTGAGGAGATATCGTTGTCGACCCCATTGGGCGACTGATTATCGTTTCGTCCTGCAAGTTATGGTTTGTCCTCATTCATTGAGGAGATATCGTTGTCGACCCCATTGGGCGACTGATTATCGCAGCTGCCATTGAGGCGGCGATATTGTTCGAAATATAGTCATTACAGTCAGGATTCAACCTGCTGGATATGGTTTGATTTCAGGCCTCTTCGGGCTCAATATGGTTTGGATATCGTCACAGGCCTCTTCGGGCTCAATATGGTTTGAATATCGTAAGCGACGCAACAGTGATGTATGGTTCCGACAATGATATGCTGACGTTCGATGGTGGTTATGTTATTCATATTTTTTGGCAAAGAAGATAAGGTAAGGTTGGAGTGGAAGTGGCTTACCTAATAGGCTGCTTACCTCAATTCGATTCATACAAAAAAAGAATAATGACGCTCCGAGTTCTACAGGCAGCGTCGCGCGTCCCGGTAATGTCCAAACTCCGGGCGAGAAAGTAGCGCCGAGGTGGCGCAGAATATAGTATGCTTCCGCCTTATGAAAGAGCGGAGTTATGTTTCACTCGACTCGGTGGCCGAGTAGGTTCGGCTGTATCGTGATGCCTCTTGGCGGGGTGGCTTCCGAAAAAGCCCATTATGATTTTTCGGCGGGGTATTTGCCGACACCCGCAGTTGCCCCACGACAAGCGTGAGTATCATGTGTGAAGCGCTCCAAGTGAGAAGGTAGCGCAGAGGGATATTGTATGCATTCGCCTCAAGACAAGGCGGAGTTATGATAAGCTCGACTCAGTGGTCGAGAAGGTTCTGGTGTATAGTGCTGCCTTTTGGCCTGTTATAGTATTTTTTTTCCCCACGACGCTCCGAATTTCTCAGGTAGCGTCGCGGCCCGGTAATCCCCAAGCTCCGGGCGAGAAAGTAGAGTTGATGGTAGCGCCGACATCGTGTGGCGGATATATGATAAGCTCCCGCCGACAGCAAGCGCGGAGTTATGGTTGTGGATTCAGTCGTCGATAAGTTTCGACTGTCCAATGCTGCCTCTTGGCAGAATCGTTATGATTCAGTGGCTTTCGGAAAAGCCCGTTACAGTCTTCCGGCGGGGTAATTGCCGGCGCCCGCGGTGGCTACGCTACAGGCGCATATGAGGCGCTCAGTTGGCGCTGAAGCTGTAGGTATATAGTAATCGGCTGTCGGAGAAGAAGGTGAAGTTACGGTAAGGTGGAGTCCACGGCAAGGACAGGTTATAGTATTCCGTGCTGCCTTCCAGAAGGGCAGTCGCGAATCGGCGGGGTAGTCGCCTATGACAGGTCTCGGCGGGGTAATTGCCGACCACGTTTGCGGCGGGGTAACCTTCGACGCCCGCAGAAATGATACGATAGAAAGCTACAGTGTGACTGTGAAAGGCTCGCGAGAGAGCGAAGGAGTAGGTAGAAGCACCAAATGTGAGGGGATGCGCTTATGGTGGCAAGAGTCTGTGCTACTCCGAGGTTGTGAGGGTGAGTATTGTCTGATTACAGTCCGGCAGGGCGCCGCGCTGATATATCAGCGGGCGCAGTGCGGACGACAGGGCGCAGGCGCAGCCACTACAAGTGGTGCGCGCGCTACGCGCCTTAATGTGTGCTATGGTTGATTAGGGTTAGTGAGGGTATAGGATATATCCTCACAGGCGAACAAATTGATGAATATGTCAACCGTAACGTCCGACTATCTGGCGAAGACTCCACAGCATCGCGTTTGTGCAACGTATCTTCACCGAGTGGTACCCGACTACTGACTATTACTGGCGAATTGCGAGGACGACACTGTAAAATACTGGTGGACTCTGGTGCAACCGAAAATTTTGCGAGTACTGAATGGGTACAATTGCATCAGTGCCCTACAGTATCCGGAGGAAAACACCGTATAAAACTGGCGAACGGCAGTATGAGTACCAGTACCAAACGGCTGAGGAGCGAAGTACTTACCGTAGGAGCTTTCGACTATAAATTGGACGCTTTAGTTACAGACCTAAAGAAATTCGACATTATTCTCGGACAACCTTGGCTGGAAACAGTTAATCCTGACATTGACTGGACTGCTAAAATTATCAAACACCGGAAGACTGGACAACACATTGCTACAGCGGAACAGTATACAGTACCTACGACGGTTTACCATCTGGACGCGGCTAAGATGGCGAAGGAGCTGAGGAAGAGTCGCGGCGAGGAACTGTTTGCTGTCGCGGTACGCGAGGTGTTCGATGCGGTAGCTGAGCTGCGCACGGACCAGTCGACCGAGTGGACCGAGGAGCTCAAGGAGTCCCTTATGGAGTTTGCAGACATCATCGCGGAGCCTACTGACCTGCCACCGGAGCGCGAGTTCGACTTTGAGATCAACCTGGAGAGTGATGAACCCCCCAGGGAACGAACGTACCGTATGTCACCAGCGGAGTTGCAAGAGGTACGGTCACAACTGGAGGAATTGTTGGCAAAAGGGTGGATTCGTCCGTCCAAGTCAAACTACGGCGCCCCAATTTTATTTGTGCGTAAGAAAGACGGCACTCTGCGTATGTGTGTGGACTACCGTAAATTGAATGACCTTACGAAGAAAGACCGGACCCCGCTTCCTCGTATCGACGAATTATTGGACTCATTGCATGGTGCGACTATTTTCAGTACTCTGGACCTGTATAAAGGCTACCATCAAGTACGAATTAAACCGGAAGACATCCACAAAACAGCGTTCCGGACACACTATGGACTCTACGAGTACTGTGTGTTACCTTTCGGCTTGACAAACGCCCCAGCTGGATTCCAGACTATGATGAACCGTGTTTTGAGCCCATATCTCGGCAAATTCTGCGTGGTATACCTGGACGACGTACTGATCTACAGCAAGACAGCTCAAGAGCATCTCGAGCACATCAGATTGGTGCTACGGGAGTTGCAACGACACCACTTGCATATCAAGCTGTCGAAGTGTTCGTTCGGCCGTACCAGCGTGGAGTTTTTGGGCCATATTGTCGAGGCAGGACATATCAAGATGGACCCCCGGAAGGTGGAAGCAGTTCAACAGTGGCCCGTGCCGAAGACAGTAAAGGACGTACGAGGTTTTCTCGGCCTTGCTGGCTATTACCGCAAGTTCATCCATAACTTCGCGGCTATTGCGGCGCCACTACATGACCTGACGAAGAATCAACCGGAGTTTGTGTGGACGCCTCGTGCTGATGCGGCGTTTCGTGCATTAAAGGACGCAATGGTACGAGTACCTGTACTGAGTATACCGGACACATCTGCGGACGCCCGCTACACATTGTATGCATATGCTTCTGGATTTGCAGTGGGAGCTGTGCTGCTGCAAGATCAAGGCTCAGGACTTCGACCTGTCGCGTACCATGCACGCAAGATGAACAAACACGAAGTTCACTACCCGGTACATGAGCAAGAGTTGTTAGCAGTTCGTGATGCACTCATCAAGTTCCGATGCTACCTTGATGGAGCGGCGGGCTTTACGGTCATCACCGACCATGACACACTACGGCACTTCTTTCGCCAACGTGATTTGTCGACGCGGCAAGTACGATGGCTGCAAGTGTTTGCGCCTTACCAACGACATATGGACATCGTCTACAAGCGAGGAGCTGCCAATCATGCGGATGCCCTCTCTCGGCGACCCGACTTGAAGGATGCGCTACAGAAGCTAGATCTGCTGAACAACTGGTCAGAAGACGAAGCTGACTGCGAAATAAATTCAGTTTTATTTGCTATGGAGTCGCGACTACAAGCGGACAACAAGTTTTACGACGAAATCAAGACCGCATATGACTCCGACGTGTACCTGAAATCGCGGAAGGCTTTACCATCCTGGCTAGTACGTCACAGTAATGGTCTATTGTACGCCTACGGCTCACGACTTTACGTACCAAATGTGGCGGACCTGCGACAACGAGCACTGTACGAACTACATGACGCGCCTACTGCTGGACACCCAGGAAGACGACGACTACTTGCGCGTACTGTGGAACTCTACTGGTGGCCTCGTATGAAACAGACTGTCACCAACTACGTGCGACGCTGCCCTACCTGTCAACGTACTAAGGCGGCCCGGCATAAGCCATACGGCTTGCTTCAGCCCCATGACGTACCGTCACGACCATTTGAGGTAATATCCCTGGATTTAATTACAGATCTTCCGGAGTGCCAGGGGTATGCTCAGTAGTGATTTTCGTATGTCTACTGTCAAAGCGAGTAATTGTTGAGCCAACTACGAAGACAGTTACTGCTGAAGGCCTGGCGGAGATTATGCATCGCTCAGTTTTTCGTCATTTCGGCCTACCGGCTAAACTCATCTCTGACCGAGACCCAAGATTTATGTCGGAATTCTGGCAAGATATGTTCAAGACCATGGGTACTAAGCTGAACATCTCTACAGCTTTTCATCCAGCAACTGATGGCCAGACGGAACGGACTAACCAAACTTGGGAGCAAGTGCTACGCTGCTACGTGCACCCTCTGCACGATGATTGGGTCAACCACCTCACCAACGTGGAGTTTGCGATCAACGCTGCTCAGTCGACTTCGACTACTATGTCCCCTTTCAAGGCGACTTTGGGATTCGAGCTGACTACACCTGCTACTACTCAACTCGCAACCGAGCCAACTCGAGCTCTTCCGGAACACGTCAAGTATGTACAGGAGCTTCATCGCTTCGCGCATGATTGCGTACTGGAGGCTCAAACTCGTATGCAGACTGCAGCTAATCGTTAACGACTACCCGTACCATTCAAGACCGGCGACAGAGTTAAGTTGAAAGCGTCTCATCTGAAGTTTATTCAGCAACTGTGCTAAGCTACGCGATCGCTACGTGGGCCCCTTCGTCATTACAGAGCAGATCTCGCCAGTTGCTTTCCGATTGCAACTACCTGCGGGCGTACGAGTCCACGACGTGGTGCACGCGAGTATGCTGGAAAAGTGGTATGACGACCCTGACCAACCGGCGAAGTATGAACGAGTACCGATTGTCCATGACGCAAACCGATTCCATGTTCAGGACATACTCGATGTTGCCTTCAACAACAATGGCACTGGACTATTGTTTCGAGTGCGATGGGCGTTCCCGTACAACGTACCAAGCGAAGACACCTGGGAGCCCCTACGCGGAGTCAAGCACCTGGACATTTTCCGGTCGTTCTTACTGTCTAAACCATACCGACAGTTTACTGAGAGCCCAGACTTCATTCGGTTCCGGAATCGCTACCCAAGCCGAGTACCTTCCGCCTGAACTTCAAAATCAAGACCAAGACTGTAGTTTCCTGTAGTTCTGTGACACCTGCACAGCGAGGACGCTTGTGCTTAAGGGGAGAGAGTGTTATACTCCATTTCCCTTTATTAGCCATAATGTTCTGCTATACTATTGCGTGCATTCTCCGGACGCTCTCCCTGTAACCAAAAAGTTTTATACTAGCAGGTATAACTCCCCGCAAAGGTCGTACGACTACGCATCCGCGGAGTCGCTGTATATATTAGTATTGCGGGTATAAATACTAAGCGGCGCTTCGCGCCGGGGATTTGTGGAGGTGCCCCTACCTCTTGGGTTGAGCGTGGTGCGGGATGCGGGCCGCTTTTAGCCGGCTTGGACTGTGGATCTTGTACTACTGTTGTTTCCGGGTAATAATGCTTTTATTAGCGTTAGATTTGTCAGTATTTTTTTTCGCCAGTAATTTATTTTTTTTCGTCAGTAATTTATTGTTTTTCAACAGAGACGTATTATTCTGTAACACAGATTAAATCTGCAAGCCGCGTAAAAGCGGGCCGCTGACTACTGGTGTGCATTACAAAAAGGCCGGTACCCAACCCACCGCTAAAAGTTGTACTACCCCCCCAAAAAAAAAAAAAAGCAGCACTGCAAGATCAGCAGCACAGTACAAGCCGCCTACAGGCGGCCCGCATCCCGCACGAGGCCGCGCAGGTCGGGCCGGTCGTCAGGTCTACGGGGCGGGCACGGCGCGAATCGCCACGCCCGCCGCCTGTACCGGCACCGGACGCCGGACGCCGCCGTTCGACCGTCGCCCGTCCGTCGACGGACGCCGGGCCCCGGGTCGGCGGACTGCCCCCGCACCGCGGCGACCCCTTTTTACAGCACCATACTTGGACTACCGTGTAGGTAAGGAATAGTCGCTGAATAGCCTCGAATGCTGATTCAGCAATAAAAACGCGCTGCGGTACCGCGTTATTTTGGCGTTTCAGACGAATACATGACGTGCCTGAGCTAGAATACACGCGCATCCATTCAGAACCTTGCCGTCTTCGGAGGTGTGCCTAGAAATCAAACGAGCACAGATCGAACGTATGACGGTTCATACGCGAAGACGCAGCACAGGAGGACGGACGGACGGACGGAGGACGGACGCCTAAAAATCCGTGATAGAACCGTATTGTAACCGGTATCGATTCTCGCGTATTCCAGGCGATTTCGGACGCGGCTCTCCTTTTCCTCCGCTCAACCCAAGAGGTAGGGGAATCAGTGTGCTGCCCTACACGGCGACTGTCGTAGTGTGTACTAAGCGGCGCTTCGCGCCGGGGATCTGTGGAGGTGCCCCTACCTCTTGGGTTGAGCGTGGTGCGGGATGCGGGCCGCTTTTAGCCGGCTTGCAGTGTTGATCTTGTAATAATACTGTTGTTTCCGGGTAATAATGCGTTTAGCGTTAGATTTGTCAGTAATTTATTTTTCAAAAGAGACGTATTATTTTGTAAAACAGATTAAATCTGCAAGCCGCGTAAAAGCGGGCCGCTGACTACTGGTGTGCATTACAAAAAGGCCGGTACCCAACCCACCGCTAAAAGTTGTACTACCAAAAAAAAAAAAAAACAGCACTACAAGATCAGCAATACAGTACAAGCCGCCTACAGGCGGCCCGCATCCCGCACGAGGCCGCGCAGGTCGGGCCGGTCGTCAGGTCTACGGGGCGGGCACGGCGCGAATCGCCACGCCCGCCGCCTGTACGAGCACCGGACGCCGGACGCCGCCGTTCGACCGTCGCCCGTCCGTCGACGGACGCCGGGCCCCGGGTCGGCGGACTGCCCCCGCACCGCGGCGACCCCTTTTTACAGCATCATGTTACTACAGCATATCCTCGGACCACCTTGTACATAGTCGCTGTATAAATATAGAGGGCGAGTCTCGCTTGCTGATTCAGCAATAAAAACGCGCTGCGGTACCGCGTTATTTTGGCGTTTCAGACGAATACATGACGTGCCTGGGCTAGAATACACGCGCATCCATTCAGAATCTTGCCGTCTTCGGAGGTGTGCCTAGAAATCAAACGAGCACAGATCGAACGTATGACGGATCATTCGCGAAGACGCAGCACACGAGGACGGACGGAGGACGGAGGACGGACGCCTAAAAATCCGTGATAAAACCGTATTGCGATCGGTATCGATTCTCGCGTATTCCAGGCGATTTCGGACGCGGCTCTCCTTTTCCTCCGCTCAACCCAATAAGCGGCGCTTCGCGCCGGGGATCTGTGGAGGTGCCCCTACCTCTTGGGTTGAGCGTGGTGCGGCCGTGCGGGATGCGGGCCGCTTTTAGCCGGCTTGCAGTGTTGATCTTGTAATACTACTGTTGTTTCCGGGTAATAATGCTTTTAGCGTTAGATTTGTCAGTAATTTATTTTTCAAAAGAGACGTATTATTTTGTAAAACAGATTAAATCTGCAAGCCGCGTAAAAGCGGGCCGCTGACCACTGGTGTGCATTACAAAAAGGCCGGTACCCAACCCACCGCTAAAGAAAAAAAAAAAGCAGCACTGCAAGATCAGCAATACAGTACAAGCCGCCTACAGGCGGCCCGCATCCCGCACGAGGCCGCGCAGGTCGGGCCGGTCGTCAGGTCTACGGGGCGGGCACGGCGCGAATCGCCACGCCCGCCGCCTGTACCGGCACCGGACGCCGGACGCCGCCGCTCGACCGTCGCCCGTCCGTCGACGGACGCCGGGCCCCGGGTCGGCGGACTGCCCCCGCACCGCGGCGACCCCTTATTACACCATCATGTTACAGCATATCCTCGGACCACCGTGTATATAGTCGCTGTATAAATATAGAGGGCGAGTCTCGCTTGCTGATTCACCAATAAAAACGCGCTGCGGTACCGCGTTATTTTGGCGTTTCAGACGAATACATGACGTGCCTGGGCTAGAATACACGCGCATCCATTCAGAATCTTACCGTCGTCGGAGGTGTGCCTAGAAATCAAACGAGCACAGATCGAACGTATGACGGTTCATACGCGAAGACGCAGCACTGGAGGACGGACGGAGGACGGAGGACGGACGGAGGACGGACGCCTAAAAATCCGTGATAGAACCGTATTGAAACCGGAATCGATTCTCGCGCATTCCAGGCAATTTCGGACGCGGCTCTCCTTTTCCTCCGCTCAACCCAAGAGGTAGGGGAAAGAGGTAGGGGAATAAGCGTGTAAGAAAACGCGGCGACCCATTTTTACAGCATCATTTTACAGCAAATATATTCTGCTGCTAGCTCATGTAATTATATACTCGGACCACCGTATATATATAGTCGCTAGTCGCTGTATAAATAAAGAGGGCGAGTCTCGCTTGCTGATTCGTTGATGCGTATTATTTTGTAAAACAGATTAAATCTGCATGCCGCGTAAAAGCGGGCCGCCGACTACTGGTGTGCATTACAAAAAGGCCGGTATCCAACCCACCGCTAAAAGTTGTATTACGCAAAAAAAAAAAAAAAAAAAGCAGCACTGCAAGATCAGCAATACAGTACAAGCCGCCTACAGGCGGCCCGCATCCCGCACGAGGCCGCGCAGGTCGGGCCGGTCATCAGGTCTACGGGGCGGGCACGCCGCGAATCGCCACGCCCGCCGCCTGTACGAGCACCGGACGCCGGACGCCGTGCGACAGTCTCAACAGGATAGAGACCGCAGGGACAAACAAAGGTGGGTGTGCAGTGGTGGTGCAAAGGCGAGAGGCTACAGTGTTTTCAGAATACAATCATTGTTACAAGTTGTCACCACCCGCTGCTAATAATAGACTAGCTATCGTCGGCACTGGCCATCAGACCATGCCGACCACTAGCAGCACGCCCACTGCCAAGGGCGTCACCATGGAGAATCAGACAGTAGGCAGAACGTCAGCCCCGTCATTGTACGGCAATACATAACATATCCCCTGCACTGTCAAGGATAGAATATATCTGACAGACAGGCAGACATAATTATATATAATACAGCAGGCCGATATACGAGTACTCGTGCGTGTGACATGCGCGCACTCGTACTCTAGTACCCGTAGAATGTACATCATTCAGTGGTACCGGCTCTCGTACTGTATTAAGCCAAAGATAGCGCATGACTAGTTACAATACAGTATAACTGTCACACTACATCTCTCCCCCCTTGGACAACTAAAGCAGTATTCAATTTGCAGTTGGAATCCTAGCCGGGTATTTAGCCGCATGCTGCAGAAATTCAACTGACTCAGCAAATTGCAGCCACATCGGCGTATCCAGAAAACCTTGCAAAGCAACAGTTCGTTTTACATCAAACAAACGATGCCAAACAGGTGCAATAGTTTTATCTGCAAAGTGCACCAAAAATTGCAATTGAGTACCTTTGCGTCCTAGCATCAAGCCAACTTTGACAGCAGATATTTTCTCAATCTCAAACTCTTGGCTATCAGGATCCTCCTCAGAACCCGTGACCAATGGCACAACCGGTCGAATAGGTGCAGTCGGACAAGGCCGCAAACTATTCACATGGAAAACCGGATGCAACTTCATCCCCGGAGGCAACTGCAACCGGAAACTATAATTGCCAATCTTCTCAATAATCGGAAAAGGGCCCAACTGCCTATCCATTAACTTCTGGTTAGGTTGGCCTTTGATTTTCA
>VCJN01001926.1:0-17503 GCA_006384855.1 Tetraselmis striata
TGGTACCTGATGGACAGAACGGCGTACACACAACCCGCTACATCCGGTCCGCCGCGAACGTCTGGGCGATCGACTGAGCGGACCACCTCGACAGCGATGACTAGCAACTGACCCCGTTCCTATTCGCAGAGCTGGAGGTAATGTGGGGTGCGCACTCCGTCGATCGGTTCGCATCAGTCCTGAACGCGATGCTATCACACTACAACGCTGCGTGGTTGGACCCCGGCTGCGAGCGGTGGACTCCCAGCGCTTGTCCGATGGGGAGTGGCGTCGCGAGAATAACTACTTGCAAACCCCCTTGGCCGCTTCTGCCGACCTGGTGCAGAAGCCGCGCCAGAGCGGCGCGGCCGCTACCGTCGTGGCCCCTCGCTGGGAGGGCAAGGTGTAGCAGCACGCACTTACCGAGATGACGGTGGCTGAGCCCGTGGTACTTGCCTCGCCGCGATCTTTTCCGGCCGGGGCGGAGCGCAGGGCGCGATATGCCCGGAGCGCCGCGCTGGGCAGTGAGTGTCTTCCGTGTGCCATACCGTCCTCGCTGCACCTGCGCCGCGGATCAGTGAGCGCAACCTTGGCGCTGTTCCCCGTACGAGGTGCTACGCCTGTCGTCAAGCCCGCGCGCGCGCCACGCGTGCCGCAGGCAAAATATATGCTGGACATCCAGACGAGCGGCACGAACCCATGGGCAGCTACTATGCGTCCGTACATGCGTTCAGAACTAGGCAGCGACCAACTCGGCGAAACGGCGCTTCATTTGTACGCGTTGGCGTTGGCGGAGACTACCGCCAGTTCGTACGACAGTGTCATCCGCCCATTCCTACAGTTCTGCGGTGAGCAGGGTGTGCCGCCCCTGGATGGCACGGCGGCAACCGCCGCGCGCTACATCACGTGGCAGGGTTTGCGGGAGACTGTCAAGGCAGCCACGCTGCAGCCTTACCTTCCCGCGATCAACGGTTTCTTCCGCGACCACGGCGCGGAGCCGGTGGCGCAAGGCGACCTCATCAGCAAGGTGAGAAAGGGCCTCGCGGCATTGCAGGTTGAGCCAGACCCGCCTAGGGTCCGCACCGACGTGCCCGCCCGGTTGATCACACGGACATTGCGGCTGGCGGAGACCCTGCGTGAGGAGTTGGGACCCACATGGACCCGCGACCAGCTTCCTCGTATCCTCTTGTTCCGCGCCGCGATGGCGGTCGTTGCCATGTACATGTTCTACGCGCGTGGCAAGGCCGGCGTAGCCTGTCAAACGGGCGATTTCAGATGGTACAATCCTATTGTACCATCGGGACCGAAAAGCCAGACGCAGGCAACACCGTCACCGTAAGTTACAGTGCCAGATTCCGGCGCGCGCGCAGCCCCGGACTGCGGCCATGCTGCTCTATTTTGATGCCGCACGCGCAGTTTATTGCCGCTGTCAGCGCGGACTGCCAGCAGCCCGGTGGGCAATGACCCACGACCAGCCGGCGGCGTCGTGGACATCGGCCACCGTTACAGATTGGTTGCAGCTAGTGGCACATATTTTGGAGACGCACCCGCCTCCCGGGTTTGTGTGGACGTCACACTCTCTCCGCAAAGGCGCGCGCGGCCAATGCGGCGTACGCCATCGGCGTGGTGATGCAGAAGATCAAGCGTTTTGGCGGTTGGGCGCAAGTGTCCAGCGTCGTGCTCGACTACATCAATCCCACGGCGCTGCCGTGTGCGGCATCGTGGCAGCTCTACTTCGGTTGGCTCATCCCGCGACAGGCTGCCCGCCCATGGGCGGCATGATGGCAAATGCGGCCCCACAATGGTTAAATGGTCATATTGGTAATATAGAGCTTTGATTACACCGGGCTATTCTGTCACCGGTACTGGCTGGTACAGTTAAGATTCAAGTTTGAATGCTAGCTACCATTACTTGTACTCGCAGTACGCGCACGCTTGGACTTCCCGATGTCTAGCGGCGCTAGCGACGGCATGCGACAGCCTTGCTACATGACGCACCCGCACTACGAGGGGAGTCCACCTTCTGCCTTTGCGCCAGCTGACCAGCTAGCGCAACCCACCCAACCCGCTATGCTACGCTTTTCATTGCGGACAGTACGCGGGCAGCCTGCGGCAAGGGCAGCCAGCCACAACAACGGAATCGGCATGGCCAGCACGGAGCAGCGCGAGGCAGGCAGCAACACGCGGTCGGCAGCGAGCATAGGCACGCACCTTCAGCAGCAGCGCCGCAGGCAGCGCGATGCCGGCGGGGAGAGCTGTGGCGGCAGGCGGGTCCGCGCGGGCAGCTTGCGGCAAGGGCAGCTAGCCACAGCAGCGGAGTCCGCATGGCCAGCACGGAGCAGCGCGGGGCAAGCAATAGCACGCGGACGGGGGCGAGCAGAGGCACGCACCAGTAGCAGGGCAGCGCCGCAGGCCGCGCGATGCATGCCGGCGGGGAGAGCTGCGGTGGCAAGCGGGTCCGCGCGGCCAGCCGGCGGCGAGGGTAGCCAGCCACAACAGCGGAGTCAGCGTGGCCAGCAGGGAGCAGCTAGGGGCAGGCAGCAGCACGCGGACGGGGGCGAGCACAGGCACGCACCTTCAGCAACAGGGCAGCGCCGCAGGCAGCGCGATGCCTGAGGGGAAAGTTGCGGTGGCAGGCGGGTCCGCGCGGGCAGCCTGCGGCGCGCGGACCCGCCTGCGGCGAGGGCAGCCAGTCACAGCATGGTCTCAAATAAAAGGAGGCGGGCGGCCGGCAGCGAAACGGCGCGAGCAGCTGGTCAAGGCGCTAGGTGAGCCGGCAAGCCGGTGCTGAACGGTGACGGCTACAACGTGCGGCGGGCAGGCAGAAAGGAAATGCAGTAGCAAGCGAGCAATATATTGAGTAGGCTTGCCTCGGCGCGCGTTTACGGAGTGCCGCAACGGAGCGGCCGCGACGGTGGGATGCGCCAATGCGGTAGCGGGTTCGGTGGCCATGGTCGAAGGTGCCGACGACTACCGCAGTACCGCCCGATTACCGCCCTCGCCCAGCCACCCGGTGTCGTCGAATCTACTGTATTACTATTCTCTCTCAAAACATATAATCCCGGGGACATACAGTCAGCAGGAATACACGTTTTGAGATATAAATATTTGTATCTGAACACGTGTAGTCGACAGGTGGTCGCGCTTTATATCTCAAAAGGTATAAAATTATCTCTCTCTCTCTCTCTCTCTCTCTCTCTCTCTCTCTCGGCGGGCGCGGCAATAGCACGGCCGCTCACGCTCATGTACACCCGCCGTCCCGCCACCGATCTTTCGAACCCGTTCAAGGACACTCAAATCCATGTTTCCGGGGTGACCAAGCGGGGGAAGCGGCTTTCAAATCATTTTTGACGCCAAGAACTGCCGGTCGCAGAGTTTTGTCGAAAGTTGGTGGGGCGCGGGGTTGCCATATCATTCACACGAGTTAGTCCCGAACAAAGACGAGCGTACCATGGCTGTAACCACCGATAAACTTTGGGTGCGGTTATAGACTTGGGCGCGGGCGGACACACACTACCTTTCCAAGGCACACTCATACCTTATGTTGCCTGCCGGACGTTAATACGCCACGCCCATGAATGGGATATGGTCGATGAGCTCATATCAATCAATTAGGTGATCGCGACGAAATCAGAATAACCCTCGTATGGGGCCCACTACGCCCGCAGTACCCAGGTAGTAGCAAAACTTGTACTGTAGGTACCCATACCGTACATCATGCATATGTACTACCGGTAGAACATATACTCCGAGCGAGCGACGCCGAGATATAATTTGCCGCGTAAATTTGAAACTGGCCTGACACCGGGCAGGGCAGCCCGCCACCGCAGCAAGAAGTGATATATAAGAATTAATTGTGCCGTAGAATGCGCACACTGAGTTGCAAAATGCCATCATCAGCACGGGGCGATTAAACCCGCCTTGTTTTCGAGCACCCCCGAGTGCAGCAAATTGCCATACCACTTTATTTCCTTGATGGTCGTATGCGCAGTGCGGCAGACCGGCTTCCTCAGCCGCATGATGCCGCCGTCGGAGCTGGACCCTTTCTTGGAGGCCGTGGACGCCGCCAACATTTCGGCTGCATTTTCGTTGCTTGGGTTGGACGCTTGATACCAGTCTACACCGTGTATGGAGGCTGCGATTGTCCACATGAGTATGCCCGCGGGTTTTATTGGCGGTTTGAATATGGCCTTGCTGCAGTCTGAGGCCCACGCGGCGTTATATTTTACGCAATCGACCTGCCAAAGGTGGTACGGGAGTACGGGCCCGCCCTCGGCCCCTTGTACGAGGCGGTTCGCGCCTAGGTGTCGTCCCTAGCTACGAGTGCTTTGCCATGGGCGCGCGAGACGCGCCACGTATACGAGATTGCACGCACGGGCCCTCACCACGTTACCGCAAGCGGATGTGCGGCACGCACGCGCCACATACGGGCACGCCACGAGATCTTCGAGTTGCTTACGGTCGGTAATGCTACGCCACCGCTGCACCGGATCCATCAGCATGTACTGCGGCCCGTACGGGTACGCGCACTAGCGGAGGACTGCGGATCACCACATCTCCTTTTACGGCCACTCTCCATGGAGCTGGTACTAGTGAGGCCGCCCCTGCTGCCCAGCGATCGTTTCCTATCGGTGGTACGAGTACTGCCAATACCGTTACTACATGCGCTTTTGTAGCTCTTAAGATACCATTGCCCCGCGAATTAGTGGCACCCCCTCTGTCAGTGGCAACTCCTTCCCTACTAGAACCGCAGCCATGCGGTACTAATGCTCCGCCCTCGGGTGCGGGTACGGGTGCTGCCTCCGACGATCAACCCACGACCATGGTCGTCCAACGCCACCTCAGCTGCGCGATTCGCTTGCGTGACTTCGTGGCCCTCGCTCTTGGCTCCCAGCGTACAGGTGCCGCGGCCTCGTGACTTGATGCCATGCGTTTATACAACGCGTGCGGGCCGGGCTCCCTATCGCTTCCAGTCGGATCACTAGTCAGCCCGCAAGATTCCCCATGTTGTTTATTCGGCCGCCGCTGCGCGGGTGCTGGGACTTCACCCGCGCGAGAGTTTTTCGCTTGTCACATGCGGTGGCCCCACGTGTGGTATTGACCCCTTATGGCTTAGCTTTACGGATGGCTCGAACCGGAACGCCACGGATTTCGTCGTGGATCATCTGCCCATCTGCCCGCCCGTTGCGAACTACAAGCACCGCATGCATACAGCTTTGAAGAATATGTTGGCTTCCGTGGGGATTGAAGCGGAAGCGGTGCTCGACCGGGACGGATCGGGAGTCGGCGACTTGACCCTTGAGACGAGTAGGCTGCGCTCAACGGACCGCTCGCGGCCGTCATATTTGATGCTGGTCGGGTGGGGGGGAAAGGGGGGGGTGTGCGATTACATGACGATCGATTTCGCGTGCGTGTCCTCCACGACCCCCACTTGGGGCAACGACCCCGCCGGTGCAGCCCGCCGGCGATCGCGGCGACCGAGGCGGAGCACAACAAGCTGACGGCGGACCGGGCGCGTCTTCTGCCCTAGTGCAGGGTGTTCACCGCCGGTACTGACCTTTTGGGGTTGAAGACCGCGGCCGCCTCGGAAAATCCGCGTTAACGGTGGTCTACATCTTCGCGGTGCTGCTTGCTATGCGCAACTTCCATGGCGGTCCTTCCTCCCCGACTTCATGCTTCCTTCGTGGTCAGTTCGTCCAAGCTCTTCGAAACTTTGTTGCCAGCCAGGCAGCTGAGTTCCGCCATCACCTGTCGCGCACGCGGCGGGGGTTGTTGCAGCGAGTCTTTGCTTGCGTGCATGGTACCTTGGGCGGCATTCTCTCTGCCGGAGTGCAGACGGCCAAGTATGATGCGTCTGCACATGATTGCTCATTCCGCACCCTCTTCTGGTGCTGCTTCCACCGCGCAACTGCCGTAGGGGACGTTTCCTATTGCCTTTCTCTGGTGGTTTCCTGATCGCCTTTTGCAGCTAGCTCATGTAACTACATACACTGTATTTCCCGCCCTGGACTGCTAAATAAGGTGAAATCGTATCTCGATACCGGCTCCCGGGTTTGTAATTTACCCCTTGTTTCTTGTAATTCATGGCAGGAGTACAAAATTATTAATATTTCGGCAGGGTACAGGTAAAAGGATCTCCCTCGTAGGCTCGGACAGGTAGCGACTACCTGTACCCTGTACGACCGAGTAGCGACTACCCATCGTACCAATCCGCCTGCTGGCACGCTGGCCAGCAGTCGTGCTGGGTCAACAGCATCGACGGTTGAACGGTCGAGATGCATAGCGATTACACAGCCGACCATCGTACCGTATATTCGTACCTAGAATTCTTTTTCATATCCTTCGCGACCCAATGACAACCGAACTGACTTCATGGCTCGTATTAGTTAGCAGCGAAACGAGCCTGGTCGTACGACCTAGCGTAGTGTAGTGACTACAGCAAAAAGCGACTGTTATAAGTAGGATGACGGATTAACTGAACCTGTGGCCAATCATAGTCGCTCCAGCTACTAATTCTTAAAAAGGGACTAGCAGCAAAGCAGGGGGCTCGCAGTTTTGCCAAGAAGGTGTCAGATCTCTTACAACGTTTGGCACAGGGGCTCAGGCCCCAAAGCACGCATGAAAGGGTTGGGAAGGGTGGGTTGCGCTAGCTAGAAGCTGGCGCAAAGGCAGAAGGTGGAGACACCGGCGCGTCGCGGGGCGTCATATCGGGGTGAGGGATGGACGTGGGTACACGGCAGTAGCGTACTAGCCGCGTATGGCGGAATTGTAACGTCGGGTAACACCCGTCGTACTTAGCCCCGTGCAATTCAAACCTCTATAATTCTCAATATGACCATTAGCAAAACAGGGGGCTCGCAGTTTTGCCATCATGTCGCCACTTGGCGTGGCAGCCTGGCTGGCTGACCGCCCCGGGGGGGGCATCCAGCCAAAGAGGTGCCATGCTGCCGGACACGGCTGCACTGTTGGGTCGATGTAGTCGAGCACCACGCTGGATTCCATCGCCCGGCCGCCAAAGTACTTTATCTTCTGCATCGTTTGCATGTGGATGCCGTGCGAGTCTAGCAAGCACCAGAGTCGTGGCAGCTCGGCCATCATCTCGGGAGAGCGTGAGATTAGGTCCGACAGAACGTGACATACCGCCTGATTGTCCTTGTGCATGAGGACGTTGCGCCCGGCGAGGTGGTGGAGGAAGCTTTCCACGGCAAGTCGGACCGCTTTGAGCTCCTTCCAGGTGATGTGCTGGCACTCGTCCGCCTAGCTCCAAAATCCCCGCGCCTCCAACCTGGCGTTCAACACCCCGTCCCACCCGTAGCCTGAGTTGTCGGTGTGCAGATAAGCCGTCTCCACCGGGCGGTGGATGGGCTTGCCGTTGGACTGACTGGGCACCGATGTCCACCACTGTAGGTCGCGGCGGAGCTGTGGCGTCATCCGGACGCGCCCGCCCCACCGGTCGCCGACCACGGTGTGGAGCTCCCGCAGAAATAATCTTGCGGCCGGGATCGCCAGAAAGAGGTACTGCGTCTGCCCTGCCAGTGACTGCAGCTCGCGCACTAGACGTCACTTGGCGTTCCGCGTGGCGCGGCCGATGCGCCGGGTGGCCTGCCGGGAGAGCCTGTTCAGCTTGTCTGCCGGTGCGTAGAACATGCCGGACGCTGAGTCGATGTCCATCCCTTGGTGCCTGCAAGACTCCCATTAGCCCTTTTGGGTGGTTCCGCTGCAGCCCCAAGGCGTCGAGGAGGCTGGCGAGCCGTTGACGGAGGTGGAGCGCCTGCTCCATCGATGCGGAGAAGAGGAGGAAGTCGTCCACGTAAGGTCGGATGCGCGCTCCCCTCCACCTGGTCCGCCGGAGGTAGCGCTTGCTCCGTGTGGGCTGCGTAGACGATGAGGGGGGCTCGGGCTCGGGTTTCCGCAGGTGGGTGATGAATACTTGGGTGAGCGTGACGAAGTAACATGGCGAGAGGCTCCAGCCCATTGGCAGACACGCGAGCCTGTAGAGCTGACCTCGGACGTCCACGGTGAAATAGTCTCGGCCCGCCTCTGCGATGCATAGTGCATAGAAGCCGTCTTGGAGGTCGAAGGATAACATGTAGTCCTCCTTTTTGGTGAGGTGGCGCACTCCCAGTAGGGTCTCCATCTTGAGCCGCTTGCGCATACATTAGGAGTTGAGCACGCGGAGATCGATGATGCAGCACCACTGGCTGACGCCGGGCTTGGGCACTAAAAAGAGTATTGACACCCACTTGCGGCAAGTGCCAAACTCCCACGCGCCAGACTCCACGAAGCGGGCAAGCTCGCCTTCGAGGAAGGTGAGCTGCGTTGGGGTAGCGTCATGCATGCTAATGCCGTTGTGGAAGTTGGGTGGGGGGCGGTTGTGCTTGAAGGGGATCCGGATGCCCTCCTGGATCCACCGTAGGACTTGACGATCGCTCGCCCCGATGTCTTGCCATTGCCGCCACACGCGGTGTCGCATGTAGCTTGAACTAACTTGGGTAGCATGACTCGGAACGGCGGGGCACACCGTTAGTTCTGCTCCTCGGTCCGCGGGGTAGTAGTCTTCCTCGCAGGGTTGCCGGGTTGAGGCTTGCCCTTAATCTTGTCTTTGTCCTTGTTCTTGTCCGCCCTCTCCTTTGTAGCGCGGTCTGCGTGTTCCGGGCGCTGCCTCCTGCTCCTTGATGCGGATGTTGCCGCCGCTGCCGCCTCCGCTCCCTCCGCTGCCGCTGACTTTGAACTTCGCGGCGGCCTGCGCCTTGGCCGCCTGGTGGAGGCTGACCTCGAGTCGGTTGTCGTCCAAGGCGTTGAGGAGGCGTCGACGCCATCGTTGGAGCGCTCTGCGGCGGTGGTGTCGAAGAAGCGGGAGTAGACGAGGCGCTCGGCGACTCGCTCCTCGCCGGTAAGCGCCTTCTTGCACTTGAAACGCCGGAGGTAGGCGAGCCGGTCTTCAGCACCCTGCCCGCACGTCGCAATCGTGCGAATCGCGGAGTCGAGTATGTCGTTGGCGTCCGCGGTGTCGCGAGCGGTGGCGTTTTTCGCGCGAGCGTTGCCACAACGTCCGCCGTGAGCGCCGCGTGCGCGGCGGTGGTACATACTCCATAGCACATCAGGTGGCGATACTCGTCGCGCGTCGCGTGCTTCTTCTCGCCGGTGAGGTAGCGGTCCCACTCGTCGTTGCGTGGGTTCCACAGCCCGGGGTTGGTGAGTCCTACACGGGGCATAGACTCGGCGTATGCCCGCGGCAGGTAGTCGATCCAGTCGCGCGGGTGATGAACGCCGCGTGGCCTGGAGATTTTGAAGGGAAACCGGGGGGAGGGTCGTCCTCCTCCTCGCAACCCTCGAGGCCGTAGGCTGGCGTCGCGGGAATAGGTTTCTGCGGAGGTGGTTGTTGAATTGAAAAGGTGCGGGAGTCTAGCTCGTCGAGTCGCAGCAGCATCCGCTGCACCAGCGCACTGAGGCTAGCGGTGCCAGTCGTCGAACTCGCGGCGTTGCCTCCACCACACCCCTCCGAATCGTACAGGTCGTCAGGCAACCGTGTGTTGTCCATAGTACGGCATGCTGTCGTTATTGCAGTCGCGGCGAGCGGCTGGCGTCGAACGTCGTTGTGAGATCGTGTGTCACCTTGCGAGACTGCGAGAGTCTCGATGCCGTTGCGCTAGCTAGAGCTGGCGCAAAGGCAGAAGGTGGAGACACCGCCGCGTCGCGGGGCGTCATATCGGGGTGAGGGATGGACGTGGGCACACGGCAGTAGCGTACTAGCCGCGTATGGAGGAATTGTAACGTCGGGCAACACCCGTCGTACTTAGCCCCGTCAATTCAAACCTCTATAATTCTCAATATGACCATTACAAGCGATCAGACGTCGGTGGCTGGTCGGTGGCTGGTCGCGGGCTGCCATGGAGGTAGTCCCGCCCGCCTCTCGTGGCTGTAATAGCAGGATTTCCTTCTGGATTCTATACGAGGAGGGATCGCCGAAGAAAGGTGCCTGGCATGCCCCCACATTAACTTTTCAGGGAAATATCAGATTTTCGATATGACCAAAGTTATTCCATTTGTAAGCTCTTAGTTGGTAATGTGAAAGGGTTCATTTCCGGGGATTTCGTTTTTTTTGCATGCACAGTACATAAGTACATTCTGCAGTGTATCTGCCGCCATGAACTACCGAAAGTACTGCAGCTCCCCAACATGTTTTTAGACTGTCCGACGGGACACATTTGCATTTTAGAAGGGAACTTGTTCAACATTTTCAGCATGACCTGGCGGGTGAGCTCGAAATTCACGCAAAAGACGAAATCTTATGCAAAATGATCTAAAATTGTACTAAAATTTTGGATCTTTTTAAAAACATTGTAAATCCTAGGGTTTATAACTTTAATGCCCATTTTAGCCAGACATCAGAAATGAAACGCGACCTCAAAGATTCCGAATCTGCTGTCCTCCCAACGAAATTCTACTTTTTGAGGGGTCTGTCACTGGATGCCCCTTTTAGGGTTATTTTCGGACATGCACGAAAACTTAATATTCTCGAAGTGAGGAAGGCAGATTGCCTTCCTCACTCGAACACCAACACCATTGGAGTCGAATTTTCGGTACCTGCTGGTCTCAGATTTTGCATGCGAGTAGCCAATGCTAGGATAATTGTTGGTACATGCCAAGCACCTTTCTTCGCCGAACCCTCCTCGTATGATGATTTTGCTTACTACCGGTAGTTGGGGTTTCCTTTTCCGCGCATGGGGACCGTTGCGCGCGTTCGCCTACGTACGCGTTACAAATGTGTCATGCATGCGATGCTTGCAGCTAAAACATCGTACTCATAAGCACGGTAGTCCGCGTACAAATATGCTTCAAACCCGAAATTTGCCTGAGACGAAAGTGCCGTACGTACACACGAGCACGGCCAGCTCCAGCACCACGCTACGAGTCGACCGCAATCAAGGAAGAACTCTTATAAAAGCTAGCGAGCTATATGCTGTCCCCATCTTCCATCTTCGCGCCCCGCCTAACATGTGGCGGGCCGCGTCCATGCTCACATGTTCGACCTGTGCAAGACGTTTTGGCTTTCCTGCATGCCCGACGGAATCGCGTGTGAGGACCCGCCGTCCTCCCACCGCCGGTACCGTCTTCTTGGGTGCGACTAGCCGACTTCTGCCGCTCTGCTGACAATTGACGCCTTAGACTCGAACCTTCGAAAGGCAAGCGCTAAAACACCGCGCCTCTCTTCTCAACGAGCCCCCATTCCAACCGCGCTTGCTGCTCGGGTTGGTGGTACATGTGGCCCCTCGCGTGGCCCCAAATTGGCACGCTCCGTCTTGGCGTCGACTGCTCGGCGCCTCGGCCTAGCTGGCCGATTGAAACATTTACCTCGAAATTGGCAACCATTCCGTGTCCGGCCGGTGGCCTACTCATCTACCGTTACCGAACGAGCTGCTCCCTCCGGTCGGTTACTCCTGCCGCGGCGTGCGACGAGCATGCGGCCTAGGGCGGCCGATGTCGCTCCCGAGCGAAGACGGACCCATGCGGGCCACGCATGTGGTCTTGTGGGCTCCGGCCCGCGTGCCGACTCGTGCACCCATGAGTCGGATTACATGCGCCACAGGGTGCGACGCAATTGGCAAGGCTCGGCGGACATCGGCGCAGGCCGCCGGTCCGTCGACGTGCTCCGCAACGGCGTGCGCATCCCGTTCAAGAACGCGCCGCCCGCCCGTTTTACCAAGGGGTTTCGATGGAGGACGCGACTCCCGACCAACTACGCTTCATGGGCGATGACATGGCCCGCTTCCTAACTAGCGGGGCGGAAGGCCACTGGGAAAATGCCACTGCTCGCGGTGGGTTTCTCGGTTGTTCCTCGTACCTAAACCAGGCGTCAATACATGGCGGCTCATCATCGATCTTCGACCCCTCAACCGGTACGACGAGGAGTGAAACCTGAGTTTCGAGACTCTCACGTGGTTGCGTCACGTGGCTCGGCCATGCGACTACATGCTCTTCATGGACCTACGCGACGGCTTCTACGCCGTCGGCGTCGCTCCCGAAGACCGAAACTATTTCACCGTCAACTGCTACCGAAGCAAGCTCTTCCGGCTGGCGGGGCTCCCCATGGGTAGAGCCTAAGCCCCTACTACTTTTGTTCGCTCACTGCGGCGTTCAACAGCCATATGCGACGCCTTGACTTCGCAGTGGCCTCCCAAGGAGTCAGTCGCGCCAAGCTGAGCATGGGGCAACGTCAAGCGCTTCGCAACCACTTCCGTGGCTGCCGCATGCTCCCCTACATGGGCAACTTCGTGTTCTTTAGGTCCAGCCGAGCGCAACCCTACACTGTGCGCGGCCGCCTCACCTCACCGCTCGGACGGCTGGTCTCAGCCGACAACCTGACTAGGGCCAATGGGAGCCGGTACAACGGACGGCTGGAGCACCTAGGTATGGAGATCGACTCACGGAGCGGTACGATTCGAGCCTCCCCTCGGAACTCGATTCACTCACTACTACAACCTCGGCCTCATCCGCGGGGCTAAGCGAGACATGCGATGGCTGCCTGTGCGAAAGCTCGCGTCCTTGGCGGGACGTTCTCAATTCCTATTTCTCGCCATCAAGCCGGCGCGATTCTACCTGCGCGAGCTGCACGACGTGCTCCGCACGAAGGACTCGTGGAGCGGGCGCGTCAAGATGACGCACCAGCTCCCACACGACCTCGAGTTGTGGGTGACGGTCCCCAACCGCAGCAACGGCCGCTCCATCTACAAGCCGGAGCGTGGAGACGGCCTACATGCATGTCGACAGCTCCGGCTACGGGTGGGGCGCCGTCCTCAACGAGACCACCGAGGCGCGCGGGTTTTGGTACGACGGTGACCGCGAGCTGCACACCATCTTCAAGGAGCTCAAGGCGATCCGGTACGCCGTGCTTACATTCCTCTCGAGCTGCGAGGTCGACATGTATTGATCCAAGAGGACAATAACATGCATGGGTGTGGTCCTCGTCCTCGTCAACCTCACCTCCCGCTTCCCTCTCCTCATGACGGAGCTGCAAAAACTGTGGTTCATCCTTGACTCCAAGACATCTCCATTCGTGCGCGCTACATCAAGACCATCATGGCGAACATCTGGGCTTACCGCCTCAACCGCGAAATTGACTACGACGACATGGCGTTCAGCCTACGCCACTTCAACCACCTCGACAACATCTGGGGGCGTCACAACATCGACCGCTTTGCTACCATGGAAAACGCGAGGCTCCAGCGCTACAATTCCCGCTGGCGTGACTCTTGCAACGAGGCCACCGACAGCATGCGCCTCTCCGATTATGCATATGGCGTCGTGAGCACAATTGGTGCAACCCCCCTGGGGCCTCATTGACAACCTCGTCATCAAGCTCCGAATCTCTAGCGCGGCGGCCACCGTCATTGTGCCCTACTGGCCCGACCGCGGCTGGCACTAGCGCCTCTCAGAAATGGCATCCGAGGCGGTTGTCTTCCCGCCCTCCCCGGACCGCTTCGCGCCGGGCCGCCTCGGCGTACGCACTGGCGTGGGTCCTCCCAAGGGGCCAGTGGTTGCCTTCCAGCTCCCCCTTCGCGCTTGGAGCCCGGCCCCGGATTTTTGACCGCCCCTCGTCTGCCCCTCGGGTCGGCCGGCGCCCTCCCGCGTCGTGACCCAAGATTGAGCTCGGCAAACCGCCACACAACCCCCTCTCTAGTGAAATGTTTACTACCGGTAGTTGGGGTTTCCTTTTCCGCGCATGGCGACCGTTGCGCGCGTTCGCCTGCGTACGCGTAACAAATGTGGCACACATGCGATGCTCGCAGCTAAAAACATCGTACTCATAAGCACGGTAGTCCGCGTACAAATATGCTTCAAACCCGAAATCTGCCTGAGACGAAACTGCCGTACAAACAAGCACGGTCAACTCCAGTACCACGTTACGCGTTGACCGCAATCAAGGTAGAATTCTTATAAAAGCTAGCGGGCTATCTGCTGTCCTCATCTTCCATCTTCGCGCCCCGCCTACCATGTGGCGGGCCGCGTCCCTCCCTCCCTCCCTCACTTCGTGCTTTCTGTTCTTGCGGGTTGCCGGGCTGCCGGCATGCTCCTGACTTAGAAAAGACTGTAAGCCAAGCCAACGCATCGTTTCGGCATACTACACAGCCGCCCCCTCCCCATTGCTGAAACTTGAATGTTGCAGCTACAGGTAGCGCATATGTAATCACCACAAGCGATAAAACGACGCATTGACGCTACTGGTGTGAATTACGAAATGGCCAATGATAAAATCCATATCGCTAAAAGCAGTACCACAGGGTAAAAGATCAGCAACACAGAAAGCCGCCGCCTAAAAGCGGCCCGCATGCTGTCCCATTACCTGTACCACACAGAAATAACTACGGGTAATCCTTACAGGGTAGCATAAATAAGGATCATACAATATGGACGAAGCGTGAATCACTGGTGATAGGTAGCGACCAATCCCTATACCAGCCAGTGAAAAGGATTATTATCGCATTTGCAAAACATCAGCACTGCTACAGACAATACGACCTGTCAACAGAGTCGTACAATTTCAGCAGACCCGCGGGCGCTAGCGACTTCTCATCGTCAGCGCGAAGAGTCGCGGAGGGCACGCTGTAAAGTGTAGATACGGGGCGGATCGGCGGGTACCAGTACTGTGCTAGTACTTGCGCTTCTGTACCTCACATCAGTACTGTGCTATCCTTCCATTGGAAGCTTTTGAATATTCTTATTTATAGCCGTCGCTTAGCAGAATCGCAGGCATAACCGCCTCACCCAACGCCTCGTTCTGCTGCACCATTCTGTGCTCGACCGGGCGATACAACCCACATATCATCGTCA
The DNA here is from genome assembly GCA_006384855.1 of Tetraselmis striata. Taxonomy (NCBI): domain Eukaryota; kingdom Viridiplantae; phylum Chlorophyta; class Chlorodendrophyceae; order Chlorodendrales; family Chlorodendraceae; genus Tetraselmis; species Tetraselmis striata. The sequence goes on from VCJN01001926.1 coordinate 14,812, forward strand.
TGGACCGCCTCCCGCCACTGAAGACTATGTCCGCACCCGCAGGTCCTTTCCACTGGCCGGATGTACGGCAAGGTAGGGTCTCGAAGTGGCTGCGCAGCCGCTTCGGAAGCGTTGGTAGCGACTTGGCTGCACTGGCGGACCATAAGTCAAGGGCGCCCGCCGCTGCGGTTCCGCCTCAAGCTGGCGAGCCTCTCGAAACCAATACCTCGCCTTCCGCGCCCTCTTCAACCGTCACCAAACAAGTTGACCCCAATCTGCGCTACATTTTTGACGATTTTGAACTTGGGGAGCAGCTCGGCAAGGGCGCCTCCAGCGTTGTGTTTCGCGCACACGCCAAAGGCGGCATTAGCAGCAGCGAACACCAGTACGCCGTGAAGGTCATCACCCTTGACGAGAACTTCTCAGAAGCGGACGCCGCCGACGAATACTCCCTGCAGCAACGGCTGTCGGATCCGAGGGTGGCCACAGCGCTGGGAGCCTACCGCGGCGATCCCGGCAAGTACTACCTGCTATTCGAGTTGATGGAAGGCGGCAGCTTGAAGGAGCTCGTCCCCGCCGGCGTGTTGCCGGAAGAGGACGTGCAGCGCATTATGGCGCGCATCTTCGGCGCGCTTGCCTCTCTTCACAAGGAGAAGGTGATCCACTGCGACGTGAAGATGGAGAATCTTATGCTGCATGCGGCAGGAGATGTGTCGTCCGTGCGTCTTATCGACTTCGGGCTTTGCCACGACATGAAGAAGCGCTCCTGGGCCTCGAAAGCTTCAGGCACGCCGCCATATTTCGCTCCCGAGCTAGCACGCGTCTTTCGGGGCGAGTGCGACGCAGTGTTCGGGCAGCATGTGGACGTGTGGGCGGCCGGCGTCGTCATGTACGAGCTGCTCAGCGGCGAGAAGCCCTTCAACGGCCAGGACTTCGAGACGCTCTTCCGCCAGATCGACGAGCAGCCAGTTCTGATGGTGGGGGCCGCCTGGGCGGGCGTCAGCGCGGAGGCCAAGAGCCTGGTTCGTCGCTGCCTGGCGCGCGACTTTCACTTCCGTATTTCCGCCCGGGAGGCCACGCGCCACCCCTGGCTGCTCCCATATCACGAGAAGCGCCCCTCGATCAGCAGCTCGTCGCCCATGGATATCGTCAAGAAGATAATGGGGCGCAGGTCAACCCAACCGGGCGGCCGCGAGGCTCTGGGGATGCGGCACTCCGTGTGACGAGTCTGTCTTGACGCTAAGTAAGGTAGCCTGGCTCCAAGTGGACCAAACAATATGCCGCCTATACCTCTTCTCAGGGGAGCAACTTTAAATGGATGTGATGCACCTGAAGTAGCGAAATGGATGAGCGTAAATAAGCGTATTGAAGTAGCTCCTAGACACGATTGTAAGAATGGATGACCCCAATTGTATTGATTCCACATTGGCACGTGAAAACGCTGCCGTAAGACTTGCGTGCCCTGTTCTGAAGCATAGTGACAGCTTGAGGATCTTTGTAGCAATGATAATACCTATCTGGAACTCCGGAAGTCTTGACCTGCGCCTGCACATGCAGTGATAATTGAACCGGGATAGGGATCTCCTCTCCTTGGCGCGGTCTACCGCCCGGTGCACTGCAATGTAAAGGCGCTTGCTACAAGATCACGGCCATTATCATTTTGTTCACAGCAGTGCCGATATGTCGCCGAAAACTGGCAAGTCTGCGCCCCCTGCTCGCTTTCCACATACCGATACATGTGCTGGTCATTCACGATGAGCACGATGCTCAGAGCTCCCGACCTCTGCTTGCTGCATTACGAGCAGGTGTACAGCAAAAACACTGAGCAGGTTTCCAGGCCATCACAGAAGAAGCTAGCGCCGACACGTATAAGGCGAGGCAAGGCAACTCTAGAGCAGCGCCGGGCGTCCTACTTCTGCGGCGGCTTGTGAGCGTCCTTACAGCAACATAGCGCTGCCACGCTTCACGGAAGACTTCGCCCTCCATTGCCAGCCGCCCTGCAGCGCGTGGCAGTCCTACCAACATATAACCAAACGGGTGCGGCGATGGTGCGGTCTCGCCTCTGGATGATGGCACAGCGGCATTTGCAACTCTGCGGCGACACAGCGGTCAGCCAGACATCCCGTGGTTGGCTGACTGTAGAAGCATCCGCACATGCGCCTGAAGTCCAATGACAGCAGGGGGGCAGCCATAATAAAGGACATTCCTACTGGTTCAAGAGGATCCGGCAGTCGGGCACGCACGGGGCTGACAGAATGGCGGCGTCTGCCTAGTCGTGTACCATGGCTGTGCGCATCCGTCACAGGCCGCGACAAATGCGTATAATACACGGGCAGCGGATGATCCACGCCTTCAGCCCCCAACGCAAACATAAGTCAGCAGGGTGTGCCGAGATAGTATCAGGCCTGCTGCCGCAAAATTGTGTGCTCCCCTACTGCTGTTGTCAGCAGCCGCCAGTACCTGAGACCGGGTGGAGGGTCTCTCCACTACAACTACCTACCGCTGCAGCTGGATGGTTGAGGTACTTGTGGCCCTGTTGGTGCAGGGTCTTACTGGGTAAATGATCGATGCCATTGGTGGTGACTATGGTAAAGTATCGAAATCGCGCGCCATTGCAGGCAGACCGCAGTCACAGGCAATCCCATCATGCATCTGTTACCCATCTGGCAGCATGTTACCAACCCTGCTTCTGGAAAGCGAATGCTGCTGTTGT
>VCJN01001927.1:0-44568 GCA_006384855.1 Tetraselmis striata
GTTTTTTTTCTCACCCAGTATCGTTCACGACTTGCTATTGTTTTCATGAACCCACCGAAATGCAGTATGTCCCGAGCGCGCATCAAATGTTAGCAAGCTATATCATGTGAAATCATTCCTAGTCGTAAACACCGAACAGTATGTCCCAACCGCATAGTGTTAGTAATGCTGCTGTTGTTAAGGATATATCATGTCAACGCGCTGAGTCGTTACACGCTGTGCGGTAGTTTTTAATCCCCCATGATCGTTCACACGAGCATGTCGCCGTGTTATCATCAACCCCGGAAAGTAAGTCCCCAGCGCGCAATGTCAATGACGATACATGGTTTTGACATTAAATCGTTACATGTAATATAGTAGTTTTGCTATGTCACCCATTATCGTTGATGACTTGCTTGCTTTCATCAACACCGGATTGACAATTTGCCATGAGCGCAAGGCATTGTTAGATACGCTATATATCTTGTCAACATGAAATCGTTACATGCGCGGAAGCGTTACATCACCCACGACCATTCATACGAGTATGTCGTTGCGTTATCATCAACTCTAACTTGACGGCATGTCTCGGACGAGCGCACATTGTTAGTAATGACATTTCATGTCAACGTGAAATAGTTACATGTGAAATTGTTTTGTCCGTCGTCCATAATCATGACTACTTGCGTGTTCTCATCAACCCACCGACAAAGATTATGATTGCCCCGAGCGCACAGTAGCGTTAGTCGCGTTATATCGTGTCAACGTGAAATCGTTACCAGTGCGGTAGTTTTTTATCACCCACGATCATCCAAATATAGAGGTACATAGGTATGGTCCGTATACACCCTCGGGAAGACGACACCAAAGTTTAGCCCCCCCCCCCTCCCTTTGTATTTCTCAACAATGATATGTACATTGGATGTATCGTCGCCGATATGACGTGAAAATATATAGGAAGTCCCTCATGGGACCATCATTCATACGGGAACACTCGCCCGGCCCTTTGGCAACAACTATGCGCCTATACCGCTTGGTGCCAACAGTAGTGCGTAGCGCATGGTGCTGACTATCGCTCGCCAGGTGGTGGCAGCACTACAAGACGGCGGCCAAGCGCAGAGGGCGGCCGTTCAAAATAATTGAAAATCAGCGCAAGCGCGATCCTAATACGCTGCTTTTTGAATTTGAACTCCTGCCTCGCGCCCGGCGACTGCGCCAAATGTCACTGTTGGATATTTGAGACGATGTATCGTTGCACTACCGCGATATCGTTGCGTACCGCGTGGCTGGGCGTGTAAGCTGTGCGGGTGGGACTCTAGGTTATAGTCGCTACGTGCCCCGCGAGGGGCGCAGGGAGGGCGAGGACCAAGGTACATTCGCGCGCACCGCGCGGTTCAGTGTCCGACCGACCTCCGGCTTGGGAATACTGTAATAAATGCTTAGTTAGCCGTGAGACCTTTCTTCACATAGTTCCGTGCCTGCTCGGCGCATGGCCTTTACGGCGTGCCGGGGGACTAGGGGCCTTCGGGATGCCGCTCTAGCGTCGGCACATAATGCTGCTGGACGGCATAGGGTTCGGACACTAGTACGTAATAACCGCCGCCGCCAGAGGGAGCGGGCCGTGCGAAAAGCGGTTCAGGATTATAAGAACGGTGGTGGGAGACGGGAGTTCTGGCGTGGGCGCGCTCTCTCCGTAAGGGGCAGGGTTCATTCAAGGGCGCGAACGACCAGCCAATACGCGATCCCGTATCGCGGGTACTTCATACCGAGCCGGGCGAAATCAATGCGTGCTGGGCGCGGCTCTATCGGGAGCTTCTGCGTGACCCCCACCCCCTATAGCACAACGGGTTGCGATATACCGTGTGGCGTGGGAACACCGCCACGGTACATCGCCACCCCTTGCCCCCGCACTGAACGTGATAAATGGGCATATGTCATGGGAGGAACTAGTCAAGGGTCTTATGCGTTGAAAAAACAATAAGGCCCAAGGGCGGGATGGGATTACTGCGGAGGCTTTAAAAAATGGCGATATACGCGCCGAATAGCCATTTTGGCAAGGCATTTCTGGCCTTAGTAGTTAACGGGATATGGACTAAGAACTATCGCCCCAGCAATGGCGTATAGCTCGGCCATACCGGTAGTAATCGGTGCCCAAGAAAGGCGACGCGACCGTCACGGACAGTTATGGGGTATTTCGATTATGGGTGCCCCTATGAAACTCCTTATGACCGTCATTACCCAACGCTTGCAAGACGTCTGCCAAGCTAGAGGGATAATCCGCCGTTGGCAAGCGGGTTTTATGCGGAATGAGGAGGGCCCCATGCAAGTCGCCAGCTTGTTCGATATATATCGCAGCTCGTCGCCAAGCGGCATGTCTACCCACGTAGCCGGGTTTTATTGACTTTAAGAAGGCATGTAACACCGTGCTTCACGAGCTTTTTATTCCTAAAACCACACGCCATAGGAGTCACAGGTCATATGCTTACTTTCATTAAAACTTTATACATGGATAGTATGGTACGGGTCACGACATGGGTGGCCCCGGGAACACTATCAGACCCCATACCCATAAAGCGTGGCCTCCGACAGGGATGCCCGGCTTCCCCCATCCTATTTAACATATTTATTAACGATATATTCGATGGGGTCGAACATCTAGGGTGTGATGTACCATGGTGTACCGACACATTAGCGGCAAGGCAGCCACTAAGGGTGCCAGGTCAGTTATAGGCGGACGACGCCGTTGGTATCAAAGGCTCGTTCGATAACCTTCGTGCCATGTTCGCCCACTTCTCGCAATGGGCGGAGGACCATTTTATGGGGTTTGGGGTACTCAAGCAAGTGTGGGGCGTTAGGCCGATATTCCGACGAGACCGCGTTACGCGAACAAGCTGCCCGATGGCAGCTTGGGGGGGAACGGGTGAGGATTACCGGTTGTAAATGAATATAGGTATTTGGGTGCGGCCATTAACTCGGATTTAGGTATGCGGCACATATAGTAGACGACCGGGTTCAGAAGGGTAAACACGCCATAAATTGAGGCGCTCGATTCGGTATTAGTCGGTGGACGGGACATAATTCATATTAATGTGCGTGCGTGTGTCTGTCTTTAAAACCTGTGTACGGCAGGTTTTAACTTACGGGTGTGAAGTATGGGGCATGGATAGAACAAGTGGCGCAAATAAATTACAAACCGTACTCAATCTGTGCTTGCAGTGCCTCATTGGGGTGGGTAAAAACTCCCATGGCGTGGCCACTGCACCGATGATGCGGGAATTGGATATTGCGCCTATAGAGGCTACGGCCGTTGCGGCACGGGCTCGGGCGTTTCTTATTAAAGCATCCGACTTGAATACATGTATAATAACCCATTAAGTAGATCAGCCAGGTCGGGCGCGCCCTAACACGTGGACGTCCGGGACTGTGCGATGGTTAGACCGACTAGCTAGGGCAAATGTAGGGCTAGTTGAGGGGGCGCACCTTCCCCTTGAGTGGGGGTCACTGGCCGCGCGCGATGCCTCTAAACTAGTAAAGGCATCGGTGTGGGCGCGTTTCGAATCGTCGGCGTCGTTAATGCACATGCACTAAAACCTGGGGTATATATATGTCCATGCGTCTTATGCGTCAAACTCGTTGCCACAGAACGGTGTGGGTGTCCCTGCGCCGAGAGTTGTGGCTGCACATTATGATACAATTATGCACACGAGTATATTCCCCATTGCCCGCCGATTGGCCCGGATTCATGCCATGCCTGAGCGGTTCCTTGAACACCGCCCTGCATGTGGCGGTGGCGAATCTGAGACTATCGAACATATGTTGGTGGAGTGCCCGCGGTGCGGGTATCACCGTCATAATTTGGGGTTGTTAGTTCCGGAGTTCAGGGAATTTATTAGTAGTCAGGTTATTGCGTCAACACCCGAGGACTTAACTGACCCTCCGTTCACGGCGCCCTCGATTTTACTGGGAATGGAAATTTTTTCCAGCTATGGCGTCGGCCCTCCCTCACATCGCTTTTTTTTGTTGGCACTTGTGTCGCACTCCCGAAGTGCTTTGCTCCGCGGGATGGGGGTTGCCCCAACTCGAATTACTACTCGAAAGGGCCGACGCCAAAGCGGGTGGGGCGGACCTATCGTGGTCAGTGCCGGGTGTTTTCACGGCAGTGTTTTAGACGGTGATCCAAAAGTGTTGGGAATTCTATCACTGGCATTTAAGTAGTCTTGCAGGATGCTTCCGCAATTTGGTTCATGACTTTAACAGAGCGTCGCCTACCCACTCGTTCTAGGGCATTCCCGAACTGGATCGCTGCGTAAACGGCTGACGCTGCAAGTGTTTCAGTGGTGCCAGTCCTGTCCCGGGGGCGAAAAAACACAGTTCCGTTCCTCGCAGCGCAAGGTGGACGTGTCGATTGTGACTGCCGGCGAACCACCCCCTTGCTGCCTCCCCGTCCGAGCATTCTGCCCGGCAAGTCGGCAAGCATAACAGCAACGAAGGATAAGTCGCCCCAGCTGCTGCTATTCCTACAAATAGCGACTGCTCGCCGCCACCAGTCTCGAGTTGAGAGGGGTGCCGCGCGTTTGGGGCGTGTTTGGTATCCTCGGGCTTGCCGCCCCGCGCGGAGCTCGTAGACACTCCGCGAGGTGCTGCAGCCATGGTCGTCACGCGCGCGATGCGGAAGAAAGCGGCATGCGCCGTCCCGCGCCTTGAGGGCGAAGGATGCCCCGAGCTATCAGCAGACGACTGGGGGGTTGTGGCGGAACAGCTGGGCGGTGCGGGCGGCGGCACGTGGCGTGGCTTGCTACGGGCTGTCTGCCGGGCGGCTCGTGCCGGGGTGGACGGCGCGAGTACGACCGCCAAGGAAGAGCGACGAATGGACCCCCGAGCGCTCGCTACGGCCGGGGCGGAGCTGCTGCGCTGGGCGGCGGAGCAGGGATGCCACTTGGTGGACGACGCGCGCGTGGTGAGGGCGGCGGTGGAGGGCGGCGGGCTGCGCGCGGTGCAGTGGGGCGTGGAGACGCGCGCCTGGAGGCTGCCGCACGCGGCGTGCGAGTGGTCGGCAGGGACGGGCGACCTGGAGCTGCTGCAGTTGGTGATCGCGCGAGGCTGTTACTGGCACAGCGCGACCTGCACTGCAGCGGCGGCGGGGGGTCACCTCGAGCTGCTGCGGTGGGTGCGGGGGAAGGACTGCCCCTGGAATCAAGAGACCTGCGCAGCGGCGGCCGCGGGAGGGCATTTGGAGACCTTGCAGTGGGCAAGGGCGCGGGGGTGCCCCTGGGATAGCGACACCTGCAGAGCAGCCGCCGCGGACGGCCACCTGGAGATCTTGCAGTGGGCGAGGGCGCAAGGGTGCCCCTGGAATAGCGACACCTGCACAGCAGCCGCCACGAACGGCCACCTGGAGTTCTTGCAGTGGGCAAGGGCGCAAGGCTGCCCGTGGGACGAAGACACGTGCAATGGAGCACTCGTGGAGGGCCACATGGAGGTGCTACGGTGGGCGACCGCGCAAGGATGTCCCTTGGGCAAGGGCACGTGCATGTTGGCAGCCCAGGGGGGGCACCTAGACATATTACAGCTGGCGAGAGCACGTGGATGCGAGTGGACGAGGACACCTGCTCGGCCGCAGCTGATGGGGGGCACCTGGAACTGCTGCAGTGGGCCAGGGCCCGTGGCTGCCCATGGGACGAGTGGACCTTCGCCGGAGCTTCTCAGGGAGGGTACATGGAGATGCTGCAGTGGGCGAGAGGGGAGGGCTGCCCCTGGGATCACGAAACCTGCGCATCCGCGGCTGATGGTGGACATCTGGATGTGCTGAAGTGGGCGAGGGCGAATGGTTGCCCCTGGAATGAGTCCACCTGTGCTCGAGCAGCCGCGCGAGGGCACCTGGGCATCCTCCAGTGGGCAAGGGCGCATGGTTGCCCCTAAGATGCGGAGGCCTGCCATGAAACAGCATCCGTGAATCGGCACATGGAAGTAATACAATGGATCCACCTTCACGTGTGAGCCTTTTTACTCCCACACCAAGGCGGAGCTCGAAAGGGAGAGAGGGAGAGAGGGGAGGCCCTCAATCATGTAACATTGTGGTGGGCAACTCTTCTCTGTGTGTAAAATCTGGGAATGGCAATGGGCTCATGTTGGGCTGGCACTGGTTACCCAAGGGACGCCGGTCGCCCACCTCAGAACGGGACAGATCACCGAGAGGTATCCGCTTCTGCTGATACTGCTCAGAACTAAAACTGTCTTACAATGTGCTTCCTTGCTGCTCTCCTCCGCCCGAGCTGAGTTGACTGCGGACTTGGGGGACAGAAGGGTAACATTCACACGGCATGGCATTGCCGTCCGCTTGTTATTCACCCCCGCAGAAGGGAAAGCAACCTTGGCTGCAAAAGCGGCCAATGGAGGTCTCCAATGAATTCTCAGGCCAAACTATATCCGGTTTTAAAGTTCTATGTTAGGAATGGGCCCCCCTTGCCGCCCCTCCAAGCCTCGAGACACCTGAACAACACAGCTTTATTGGAGTCCTGGCCTACAGAGGGCGACATGCTACGGGGCGCAGCCGGCCCTATGCGGGTTCATATGCTCGGGCCTGAGGCAACTGGCATGTGCGGCTGTAACTGCCGGGAATAAAATTGTGAGAAATAACATTTTTCTCGATCTAGGGTGTTATGCGAAACCCTGACAATTCGGAGGGTTTATACGAATGAACATTCGCGATCGATTCTTATTGAAAACAATACAAGCAATCCGTCCAAGGAACGGATATTGGTAGCTCGGCATATGTCAAGCAAAATCAACAGTTTAGTTCAATTAGAATTTCGAAACAATAAACCATAAGTATTTGGTTCGAAGAAACAACATTGGTAGCTTGCTTGATGGCAAGTCAGGGACCTATTATAGAATTTCGATTTTCAGATTTATGGGATTGGAGAGTAATTTAGTACTCGTCACCTAAACCTCGCATGCCATGTGACTAGCCAGCGCGTCATCCAGTGCTGGTGACTCCATGTCCACGCAGTTTTAGCCCCACACATGGCGCATGCACCGGGCTCTGAGAAGCAGGTAGGGAGGTAGGGAGTGCTGACATCATGACGTTTGGCTTACATCGCCACATCGCGTACATTGTTGGACATTACTGACATAAATGGGAACACTGTGCTCGTTCCGCTGATCTAACCTCCATTAAATATGGGGAGAGGGCAATGAGGTTGATTGGGATGGGGGAGGGGGCAATGGGAGTGGGCGTCCCAAAGCATTACTTGTCGTTTCTCTTATCCTTCTTACTCTGTCCTTCTTGCCTGCATCGGCCCTGGAACTGGACGCTGCGGCGGTGTTCATCAGCTTTGCGTGCACACCGTCCTTATTTCGCAGAAGCTCCGCGGGCGGCCCGAACTCGGCCACCTTGCCCTGCTTGAGGCCCAGCACCTTGTCCGCCTGCACAGTGGTGGGCATCTTGTGTGTGATGGACATGCACGTCAGCCCCGTACCCCTGACGAGCCGCACCACGGTGTTGATGATCGTGGCCTCCGTCCTGGCGTCCAGCGCGCTCGTGGCTTCGTCCAGAAGCAGGAAACGCGGGTTGCGGATGAGCGCGCGCGCCAGGCAGATTCGCTGCAGCTGCCCATCGCTCATGTGGCTGTCGGCCTCGGGGCCGATGATGGTCTCAAAGCCGCCGGGGAGCTGGCTGACGAAGGGGGTCACCTCCGCCAGGTCTACCGCCTTCCGCACCTCCTCGCCAGTGGCATCCGGGCGGCCCATCCTGAACGCCAAAGTCAAAGCAGTCAGCAGCACGAGGCGCCCACCGCGTCATACAGTAGCTGAGGCGACAGTCGAGCGCAATATGTACACTGCGCATGCGAAGAATGATAGTACCTGATGTTGGCCGCCACCGTGCCGTTCAAGATGGCGGTGTCCTGCATCACCACTCCCAGCTGCTTGCGCACCTGCACTTCCCAGCAGCAAGTGCGCCAGTGAGCAATAGATGACTGGTAACACTGTTGATCGGGTTCGCTGGTCACAGAATAACAAATCGTTTTGCACCATCAACTCATTTCCTGTGATATATTCGTGGTGTGTTCTTATTGATTTGCGAATTAATTGTGTGTGCTCTCTTTGAAGGGGGGAGGGGGGGGGGGGGATCATAACGATATATCGCGAACCCACATATACGGGGTTATGACGCCATATCAGCTGACCCAATCGGGATGCGGTGAGGCCCTCAATCAGCTCTACATAAGAATTATGTATTGTGCATATGTATATGTAAGTCTATATATGGGGTCACTGTACTGGCCGGCCGGTTATGGTATGTCAGGCGTACCTCCTTGGCGGTCACGCTGGCCAGCGGCACCCCGTCAAAGCCCACAAATCCAGAGTTCTCCACCTGCTCGCGGGTGATGAGCGACATGAGCGTCGACTTGCCCGCGCCGCTGCCGCCCACCACGCACGTGTACTCCCCGACACGCACCGCGGCAGACATGCCCTTTAGTACCAGGGTTTTGCTGCCTGGGTACGTGAACTTCACATCCTTGTACTCCACCGCGCGCGACAGCGGAGCAAGCCGGGTGCCGTCCTTTTCGCGGTCGCCGTCCTTCTGCTTGCGTGCATGGCGCGCGACCTGGTCCAGGCGCTGCAGAGGCAAGCAGAGGTTGAGCATCTCCACAATGCCATCCGCCATCTTGCGCATCGTGTCGTCCAGCCCCTTTACCAAGAGAATGGTGGCGGTCACGTTCCCCGCCAGCTCAGCGATACTATTCTCGTCGGATGCAACCTCCGCGCACTCCTTGGCGGCCACGGCCACCACGCCAATGACGGTCAGCAGTGTGCTGACAAGCTTGTTGGCAAACTGCACCGTGGTGAGGGTGAGCTCGTTCGACATGCTGCCCTCAATGGCGCCCTCCACCACCGGCTCCGCGTTCTGCATGACCATGTCGCCGGCGTCGTACAGCCCCATGACGCGCCGGAGGCGCACCGCGTTGATAAAGGTGCCATTGAGGATGGCCGCCTTCACAGAGCCCTTCTGTGAGCCCTTCACCGCCGCACTGCTGGTGAGCAGGAAGGTCGCAGGGACGCATACCAGGAATGTGACGGCCACGTGGGGGTTGATCTTCATGAGACGACAGTGGTGCCATAGCAAGAATCAACCGCTTGGGGATGATCTGCAGTTCCGTGCACGGCGGGCATCGGCAGGTCAGACCCTGGCAGCCGGCAGCTGCTGCCAGCCAGCACAGCTATGGCACAACTATGGCCGACTACTTCGATCAGGCGCGGGGGATTGTGTGTGTGTGTGTGTGTGGGGGGGGGGGGGGGTAATAAACTGTTTTTTAGCGGCACCTAGCCAAGTTTGTTAGGGTCGCTGCCATGGGAATTAGTAACTTACGGGAGTTTAAGGGGACTCCATACACTCAGCATAAACAGTAGTTGCTAAATGTTTCGGGCTGGCCACTTTTTCCTCAACTCGCTGACAGGCGGAGTTAGTCGCCAACAGTCGCCACATTTTGGGCGATTCGGGGGGGTTATGAATCCCGGACTAACCACATTGGCGGCTTTGGGATAATAACCAGCTGCAGGTATACAAACGATACGCCGTGTGAGCCCAATGGCGGGGGCGCGGGGGAAAAGGGGGGGGGGGGGGGGGGGGTCCAAAGGCTGGACCTGGCGGGGAAGCTTCAGCACTTTGGTGACATCGCGGGAGAAGCGGCTGCCGATGTCGCCCTCAGACAGCGAGTCCACATCCCCCGCGCACACGCGCCTCAATATGATGCCAGAGAGGGTGCCCTCCAGCTTGGAAGTCACGATGCCCGCGGCCATGATGGCCAGGTTGCGCGACACCGTGCCTCCCAGGATGATCAGTGCGATCTTGAGCGCTGGCCAGATGTAATCCCACTGAGTGCGGCAAAGCGCCTGACCGGTGAATGGGATCAGGGGTACGGAGATGCCCAGCTGGGCGCCGTTGAGCGCGCCAGTGGACGTGCCGTTAAATGCACCGGAGAGTACGCTGTCAACAGTGCCGAGAAACCCGCCGTCGAGAATGCAGTAGAAGGAGCCACTAGAGATTCCGTTGGAGGTGGAAGCGACGGCACATGCGAAGTTGCCAGTGGCCGTACTGTTGGATGCGCGGGTCTGGCAGCTTCCGGCCAACTCCACATACTCTGCGGTGACAGCGCCGATCTGCTCGCTAAGAAACACATCCAGAAAGCCGGCGGCAACGGTGAGGCCGAGCATCAGGAAGGACAGAATGGGTGTCTTGGCCAGCCAGTAGGCGCACGACAACACGGTCCCCGCGACGCCATAGGACTTCTCCTCCGAGTCATTCAGGATCTCGTAGACCGTCGCCGCCCAGCTCTTGCGGCTTTTGCCACCGGCGACCTCTGACAGCGCCGCTGCGATGTGCTGCGCGCTGGTGGTCTGTAGGCAGGGTTGGCCCGCATCATCCCCGTGGATGGCGTAGCTGTGAAGCTCTGCACACGTGCCATCAGAAAGGGGCACCACAATTGACGTCACCGCAATTGTACCGTGCTGTGCATACTGTGTGTACCGAAATGTCCCCGTCAAATCCCGAATAATCAGTGCCTCGGACCATTCCCCAAAGTGTCGTTAAGAAACTTATATTATTAATATCTTGCCTCTGGGAAATCAGTCTCAACTGCACATACCCAACGTACTGGGGGCTTAAGACCTACACCTGCCGCAGAACATCGCCTGAGGTAATATTCTGGCACCGTGGATATTCCCATAGTGAGTTAACATTTTCTGAACCCCCCCCCCCCCCCCCCCCCGTGGGGCCGCAAAGTACGACCGAAGAGTACTTCAGTAAGCCTTCGAACCCCAATTTAGTGAGGATGGCTCGAGGTACAAAGGGCAGCGGCGCATACAAGCAGGCAGGCAAGCACTCAGTGCGTCCCAGCTGTCCCGGTCGCTTCAGTCTCGTGAAACGCACTCAAGCAGAGGCTCCGTCGCCGACTTGATAGAGGGGGACTTTCCGGACCGGGAGCCGCTCTTCTTCATGCTGTTGGCCATTCGGGCCATGGGTTGCGGCGTCGTGCGGCATGTCGCTGCGCTGGGCGGGAGCGTCAGGCTGCTCCGCAATGTGCTTCACGAGAAAGATGAACTCCGGTGACAGCCGCACCAGTCCCTCCGCAGGGGGGTTCGCGTCCCACTCCCTGCTCTCCTCAAAGAGTACGTTCAACACGTTCGTGACGTACACAGGGGAAAGGGGCTTAGTTCTCTCATCGGCGCTATGCACGCATGGCACAAGCCCGGGCACAGCGAATTAAATTGCCGAGGTTGCTGGCCGATGCCGTACTTTCCACGTAGTAGTAGAGCTCTGCGCCGACGTTCGGCACGCTCTCCAGCGCCGAGTGTAGCTCCTTCTCCGACACCACAAAGTTGTTGCGCGCGCGGAGGAATTCCTTCTTGTTGACGTTGTTGTTGACGATTATCATGTCATGGACCAAGCGGAGCCTGAACCACGCGGCCAGCACTGGGCGCAGGACGTCCAACGGTACGCCGTCGAATGGCAGCGCCAGGCCGAGTGTGTAAGGGAGCAGGTGCACCATGATGAACGGGCCAAACGCCACGCTCAGGGCGGAGACGGTGCCCTCAATGATGAGCATGGACCAAAACTGCATTGCGGACCGGACGGCGGGAGGGAGAGACATCCGGAACACAATGGGATCGACGACACCCAGAAGCAGGAGCTCCACGTAGGTGTAGAGGAACACCGCGCTGATGCCCCGGCCCATGCGCTCCTCCACCGGTTGGATGGAATCCCACAGGAGGTCCATACAGGCAATCAGCACGTTGAGCACAATCTGTGGGCGCGGCAGGGCGCATCATATCCACAGAGCGCGGTCAGCGGTGAGCCATGCGCTAGAATGCACCGTGGCGTGTGTACAAACACTGTAGCAGTATTGGGCTTATATTGCGGTAGGTGCACGAGATCGCTGTCCATCCGCAGTAACTCTACTTGTTATTGTTGTAGTCCCTCTTTTGAACGGTGCGCAGACTGGACGTAAGGATTTACTACGCATCACGATGTTATTGGGCTATGCATGCAGTCCTCGCATCTGCCGCAGCAGGTGACGGTTGGCTGGTGCGGTACGTTATTCAGGATGCTCGAACATGACGTGTTCATTGCTGATCATTTTACTAATACTTGCGGAAGAATCTAGACCCATTAAGAACTCGCCATCTATTCTACATAGTAGTGCCGGGGTGTGATACTTTTACGTTTTTCCGTGTTTTCATTTTTGAGAAGCAGTCAAATGAGATTAAAAACCACAAAGATGAACAACAAAAATCACTCAAGTATCACGTTTGAACCATCAGTTGTTTTTTGAACTTTTAGATATTATCATGTTTTGTATTGGTGACGGATTGTTATGAGGATTGGGCTTGCTGCGGAGTTGCGCACGGGTAGGTGCATGGCCAGTGGAGAGTAGGGTGATGCGTGGTGCGGCGTACCAGAGCCTTCGAGAGGTGCCGAAAGTTGTGTGAGTTCCTTAAGGTGTAGTAGCTGCGCCACTGCTGTTCGCGCCTCTCGTGGGAGGCCAGGGCCACCTCTGCCATCTCGCCCTCGCTGGCATCATGGAATTTCTTCTTCTTGGGCGTCCTTTGCTTGTCACCGCCGGTGGTGGGAGATGGGGTAGTCGGGTCGGCCGAAGCCCAGGGTCGCGGCATGGAGGGGGGCGCTTGCAGCGCGGCCATCACTATCTCCCTGGTGCCGTCCTTTCGCTGCACTAGGAACATGGCTGGCGTAGAGGCCTGATCCTCCTCGGCCGGCTCCTGCGCCCAATCCTCAAGCGTCTGGGCACGTGAGGCCCAGACGAGGGAAGGGGGGGGGAGAGGAAGGGGGTTCAGAAATCCCATTCTACTGAGCTCAATAGTATGATTTCAGTCTAGGCATTTAGCAATGCGCTAGAGTAGTAATTAATGAAATATCAAGGAGGTCACCGGGTGTGGGTAGGTGGGTAGGTGTGTATGTAGGGGGAGGGGGGGGGGGGGGGGGGGCGGGGAGCTCCCCCGCGTCCCGAACGTATTGGTTCTGACATCGCCCAAGGGCAAGGCAGCCGCGACACCCCAGCGCGCAAAGCCATGCCCGACATGCAGTCGCGCCGCCACCGGTAAAGGAGCCGCAAACCAAATATATGAGGGCTATATTTGGTGGATAGCCCCTCCTCGCACTCAAGCTATCCACCAAATTCACATGAGCGGGAGGCGGGGGCGTTCCGATTTATGTACCCTCTCGCGTAGAGACTCATTTTTACCCAATAGAAACACGGAGTGGTCGCATGACTATGTCGGCGAATAAGGAAGAAAATCGCACCTTTTCTTGCCAAAATCGTTATTTATATGCTCCGAACCCGCTTACAATGCTAAAACTGGGGCACTATTGCAGCTGTTCTACCACTTCATCACACACATCTCCGCGCCAAAATATCCGACATTTACCAATTCAAGACGATGCACCCAGTGGCTTTGAGTATACCTGCGGTTGGTTGAATGGTTGTCCGCCCGGTCGACATGCTCGAGGACTACCTCCCCGTGTTCCGCCCACTCTCTAGAGGCCACATGCTAGCCGCCCCCAAGTCCTCCCAAGTCGGACCCCAGACCTCCCACACCACCCCCTACTCGGGCTTTGACTCGGCGCTCAAGGCCGCCTACGCGCGCGCCTTCCCCGACCCAGCCACCCGGACGACTCCCTGGACCGTGTCGGCAGCCACTCTGACCGCAAGTCCCTCGCGCAGTGGCTTTGGGACCGCAACAGGTCCGCACGGGTCATCGCTCACGTTGGGCCTTCATTTGAGCGTGCCGCCAGGACGATCTAAACGCCTACTTCAAGACGTCTGCCACCGAGATTCTACGGCTCATCGCCGCCCTCTAACTACTTCTTCACTGGACCAATGGGAGTGCAGCGGCATCTTCACATACACCGCCGTTTCTCGGTGGCAAGACTTCTCCTACACACCCATGTAAGCGCCCCCTGGGAGGTTACCAACACATTGCCTCATGATCTCTTCAGAAAGGCATGTTTGGTGGTGGCCTGCGGGCCAGGGCAACATCGGTATCTTGCAGAGATGAAGGATGAGGCAACATAAGCTCAAGACCAAGAATTATTATTAGAAAAAAGTATATAGTTACAAATTTACAATGACTAGTTACCGTGATTTGTAATTGGCAGCTGGATCCGTGAGTGGACCCAACCGCCAGCATAACTGGGGCTGCCCCAGGGGGCGCCTGTCTAGAAACGCGGCGGTGCGTTTGTTAAAAACTAGGGGGGGCAGATGGGGCTGTTCTTCACAACAACCAGTTCTTCAGCATCTCTCGCCCACCAGCTCCGTGGAGTGCAGCGGCATCTTCACATACACCGATGTTACTCAGTGGCAGGACTTCTCCTACATACCCCTGTAAGCGCCTCCCCCCTCTGTGAGGTTACCAACACATTGCCTCATGATCTCTTCAGAAAGAGCTATTTTCCGCTCAAAGTGAAAAATACCGCATGATAGCAGAAAGTTGCATAATGCGATTGCACGCGTTTCAGCTTCATGGGGGTGCGCATGCCCCCGAGCTTTTACCCACGGGTAATATGATAATAAATACATGAATTGTGGGAGTGTCGTGCCAGTTGGGTTATGACGTGGCGTCGCAGCCGTGCACGCGCCACAACCTACAAATATGCCAGTGCTCGAAATGGCCTAAAATTGCTGTCCAACAATGGCAGCAAAACACGCGACGCGCTATATAGCCCAAGCTTCGCCATGTGAATAGCCCATATCAAAGTCCTTCCGATGCACTTCTGCCACGTCGCAGCGCGGGAGGTGTGGGAGGAAAGATAGACATTGCAGCCAAACCAGAAAGATAGCCAAACCACCGATTACTTCGAAATCGCAGAAAATTCTATTTTACGCATTGCGAGCAAAACAATGCACGGTAATTTCAGAAAATGCTGTAATTAAGAGTTTTGGGTTTTTAGGGTTTACTTGAGACCTGTAGACAGTGGGGTCGAGTCTGAGGCAGCACTATGGGGTGCACCTAGGTGCCCGTTACTACGGGGCCTAACATTGGGCTCCAAAGTTTGAAAACATGTTTTGGGGCTAGCGGATCTCTTTTGAACGTTCGCAAATGGCACTTCTTAGCGCGAAAACCCGGGCAATGTAAGTTTCCCGACTTTCTCCACGCGCGCTTTCCACCGCGACTTCGTACTCCTCAACCCGACACCGTTTCACGAAGAGAGGTGTGCCTCTTTGCACACCTCTCAAAACTGCAATTGCGGCATTTTGTCCCCAATAGCAACGGCGCTCAGATTCATGTACCCTCTTGCGTAGACCCATTTCTACTCAATAAAAACACGGACTGGTCACATGACAACACTATATCGGCGAATAAGGAAGAAAATCGCACCTATACTTCCCCAAAACCGTTATTTATATGCTCCGAACCCGCCTACAACGCTAACAATGAGGCACTATTGCAGCAGTGCTTTCACTTTATCACACACACCTCCGCCGCGCCAAATGAATAGCTGACATTTACCAATTCAAGACGATGCACCCAGTGGCTATGGAGTATACCTGCGGTTGCTTGAATGGCATCCAATAAAATTGTCGTATGCCCGCGCAATAGTGAATTCCCGCGTGATGTTTGATTTTCGGGGGGCAAGACTTTTGTGGGATGGTGTAGTAGTACAGTCGTTAAATATGTAATAGTGCTCGCCTCATTGTATATAAATTCAATCTCCAACGCAAAAAGTAAGCACTGAGCATTTCCAGCAATGAGCTTTTATGACGCTGCGCAGCAGGTGCTCTCTCTTTCACAGCGTATGTGCCGGGCAGATAGGCGCACATTTCAAATCCACGTCCGTGATACATTTGAGTAGCATTCGTAAATGCTAGGAAAATAGAAATTTGCTATACCAACTTGTGGACTTACAAATATTTGCATGTTTAGTTAAATACGCCGTTTACATATCGTTCACCCTTTCAATTTTCCAGATTTAGCCTTCCCGTTATGCAAAGGGGCAGTTTGTATTGTTTTCGAACCATTGGGCCTGTAAGCATAAACGCACGCCTATATTCCGATTAAATTCGCCCCCCCCCCCCCCCCCCCCCCCCCCGCCCCCCCACCTCTCTCTCTCTCTCTCTCAGCAGTGTATTTGGCGGTGCATGCCGCGCACGCTATTCACTGTTTCCCCCTTTTCTGATGTATTTATGGGTGACGCGCACGGTCTGTCATTTTACACATGGCTAACATGGCATCAACGCTATTGGGGGATGGGGCCTTAGTAGGCTTCACAATAAAGAATAAATAAGATGACAATATGTTATCAACATTTCAGTGGTTACATCGCCTCATCTGCTAGAAACATGACCTCAAATCTGTCAAGAATCAAGTGAAGGCAGATTGCCTTGCGGTAGGGATTGTTATTAGGCAATGCACTATACTCTTCTTTACACGGGCGGTGAAATCCTTTATTTCAGAACCAAGCCACAGGCTTGGTGATCACGGCTATTACATATGTACGGAGTTGCAACTTCTCTGGCGATGTACCGCAACACGTGGCGGCACATGTCATTGGTGAACGTCAAATATGTCACACCACTTGGTGATGGCTTGCTTGAGCACGGTTGCCTCCACTAGGCTGCCCTCCTCCAGGCGCGAGTTGGTCATGGGCGACGTGCAGCTCTCCTCCATCCAGCGCTCCAGGCTGCGGCGCTCGTAGGGGTAGCCATCGCTCGCCAGCACCGGGTCAAACATCAGCTCCTGCGAGATGGGGCACAGGAAGTACGGCGGCGGCCTCGGTGACGCCTGCCCTGGGCGGCGCAGCGCTGCCTGCTCCTTGCACCGCCGGAGCACCGCCTCTAGGTGGTCCTCAAGCACGCGGCTCCGAAGATCTCGCAGGACGGGTAGAACTTCCACCTGGCCATGACGAAGCAGACAAAGCAGAGCGACCGGGGAAGTACGGACATCAGCGGAATAGCGCATCCATAGAATCCTCGCCTCCCATCACACCGCATGTCAGGTCCCTACTATTGTACTTTAACTACTTGGATTCACTCGGAATCTGAAGCGGAAACGTCACCTGCAAAAACCGACATCGAAAATCCACTACAGAGCCGCGTAATCACAATGGTAAGGAGTGTTTTTTTCTTTCTTGGCGAAAAACAGTCAAAATAAGGCCTGCCAGCGGAGTTCGTGCCCGCTGATCGTCTCTTGGAGTCGTGGGCACAGTGGCAGCGTGTGCATCGACGTGCGGTGTGTTGCGACGCAAAGCTCCCGCCTGAGACATGAACCCATGGCGAAGGTATGTTCTGATTTCATCACAGAAACTCAGGAATAATTGTTGCTCCTACATTACGTTCCAACATAGTATAGCTATAATCCTCACAGCAACGTGGAATTCATGTAATGCGCAATGGTTATCCGCGGCATCGTCTCGCCTCGTGAAGGCAAAGCCTCTATATCCGCCTTACCTCCAGGTCCGGCCGGCTCCTGCGCCGCATCTCCGCCGCACTGAGCGCCAGCCGGGCGAACACTTCCGCGATATCCACCGGCCAGTCCCCGGCCTGCAAGACGCTCAGGACAGCGGCAGGGAGCCGTGGCGTCTGACACCGCATTCGGAATCCGAGGACATGCGAGCAGGTGCAGGTGCATCGTGTCGATAGGGCGAAGGCGCGAGAGGTAGAGATAGGTGGAGTAGGATAGAGATAGAAAGTTGTAAGAGCGCGCGGGCCGGAGTGGCATTTGGCGAGAGGGGGGGGGGGGTGGGTCGCTTAATATAGTGACAGTGTCACAGTCATCATGCCAGTAAAAAAAGCACAACATATATTCCTGTTACTGTTCTCATAGTACCTTGGTAATATCGTAGCACTTATAGTTGGATTTGCGCCAGGTAGTAGTGTATGTAATGAATTATTACGCGTAATGAAGTGCTTGCCACATTCCACTTCGAGATTCCGTGCTGCTGCCTGTGGTGTATTGAGTATTGTGCTGACATATTTGCAGATGAATGCATCGTTTTCCTTGCATTGACATACAACTGTTCAACAGGGCGCTCTTACAAGCAGTTGACGAACTCTGGGGCTCCGCTTCATGCTTTTCATATACACAAAAAATAAGTGGCTGTCAAGCAGAACGCTCTCTGATGGCTCTCGAGTGTATGTGCGGGGGGGAAGGGGGGGTGACCTTGGGGTCCACCACAGAGCTGAGGGTGCCCCTTTCCAGCGCCGCCTCCACATCCTCCACCACGCCGCGCGGCGGCCGGCCCGTTAGCAGCTGCAGCATGGAGATGCCCAGCGAGTAGACGTCCGACTTGCGCGACAGCGCGCCAGTGCGCGCGTACTCGGGGTCCAGGTACTGGTACGTCCCCACCGGCGTGCTGTCCTTCACGGTAGACACGCGTTGCAGCAAGCTCTCCACCAGTTCAGGCGCCAGGCGCGCCAGGCCCACATCCCCCAGCTTGGCGCACATGTGCTCGTCCAGCAGCACGTTGGCGGGCTTGAAGTCGCGGTGCAGGATCTGCATCAGGCAATGGCCAATAGCAGGTTCCAGCTGACGATTCAGTTGTGTGCCGTCTTGCTGTTCCTAGACGTCCCACAATGAGCTGGAATGGACTCATGCACTGTGACTGCCAACTTGAATATAACTTACGCTAGCTAGATAGGGCCATTGACAAACAGGCAATGGCAATGGCAATGGCATGACATGACATGACATGACATGACATGACATGACATGACATGACATGACATGACATGACATGACATGACATGACATGACATGACATGAGGTGGCACCCTACATGAGGTGTCACCCAATCAGAAGAAACATATTCTCAAATAATAACAAAAAGCGTTATTCATGATAAGTCAGAATGAAGAATACTCAGAATCGAAAAGCACGAGTGTGGTTAGTTTTGCTATGTGAGTAGCAGTACACTGTCTTAGATTCCAGGCCTTCAGTTTATCTCAGTATGCGGAAGGTTGTATCCGGCCGGGCTAGGTTGGTAAACGTCGCTGATTCGGGCGGGCGCGTTGGCACATGGCCCACCCACCGCCTCTGGCTTGCAGTTGTGCAGAAACAGCAGGCCGCTGGCCATCTCGCAGGCGATGCAGATCCGGGTCTGCCACGTCAGCGGCGGCGTGTTGCCCTGCAGGCGGGCGGCCGCACCCCACTCACACGTTACTCGAACTGGCAGCTTCATAGCGGCACTCGCTCGCATCCAGGGCGGGCAGCGCGCAAGCCCACCAAGCAGTCCAGCCGGTCTTCCAGGCTCCCGTTGGGCAGCAACTCGTAGACCAGGCAGCCTTGGCTTGGGCAGCTGGCCAGCAGACGCACCACGTGGGGGTGGCACACGCGGCTGAGCACCTTGACCTCGCAGTGGAACTGCTCCGTGCCCTGCAGGAACACGCAGCAGGGTTCATGCGCCACAATCATTGCGACACGGCTCTGCTTCAAAGTGATTTGACGACAGAGAATCAAATGCATGTTTTGTTCTGCTCTGATCTCGTCTTGTCATGCCTGATCTTATCTGATCTCGCCGCGTCTCATCTCGTCTCAGCTGAATTTCGATTCTATTAACCATCAATGCAGCGGATGAGCTGAGCCCTGGCTATTCATATCATGATCGCATCTCAATACGGCGGATGTATGTAATGTTGATCGCCAGCTAGTGCTTGATGCTCCTCCTTATCCCAGCCAGGAGCTAATATGAAATGTATGGTGGTCTGATGAACATAAAAAAATCCTACAAATGACCGAACCATAGAGCGGGATCTGCCAGCATGTATTTTGGAGCTATCTTTGTCTTCTGTCATATTGATGCACACGCATCATCCTGAAAGGTCTGACCCTAAGCAGATATGGTTCCATTGCCCAGGATATTATACATATATATATATATATATATACATGCATATGTATAATATATATGTATATATACACATATACATGTACATATGTGTGTGTGTGTGTGTAGTCTGACTATAGGTTGATATATTGCTTTCCATGCATATGTATATGTTGTCATAGTAGGCATGTGGCGACGCGACAACGGCACACAGCGATCCCTATCCCCCCATCACAGCTATAATATGGCTTTATTATAATCGGACTATTCAAAATTGCATACACATAATGTACATGACGCTCAGTATGGGTACTTTTATATACTGTGCGCAGCCGCACCTGCAGCCCGGACGAGTCGAGGACCTTGATGGCTACCAGCGTGTCGTCAGCCAGGCAGCCGCGGTACACCGCCCCGAAGCCGCCCTGCCCCAGCAGGCTGGCCGCCGCAAAGCCTCCCGTCGCGCAGCGCAGTTCCTCGTACGACGCCAGCCGGTAGCGCTGCCGGCGCGTGCCACCCGGGCTGCGGGCGGGCGGCCCAGCGGGGCTACGGCGGGCGGCAGCCGCCTGCATGTGCGGGAGGGCCAAAGAGCCGCGGAGCGACTGCCGCAGCATCATCTCCACCGGCCTCTCCCACCGCACCAGCTCCCAGTCAAACTGCAGGCAGCCACAACGCCGACGCCCAGTCAGGGCGCAATCATGATGCCGGCTCGCTTGATTGCTCTATGACAGAAGAAATAGTGTAATGCATTGATACATTGCTTGGGAACAGTCCGCAGGATGGCGTCAAGGATAACCCCATCGCTAACAGTTAGTTGGGGGGGGGGGGGGGGCGGGGGGGGAGGGGGGGGGGAGAACTACCTGCAGGCTGACGCCCGACAGCGTGGCAAACATGTTGCCCTCCTCCTCCTCCTCGATGTCGCCGCCGCCGCCCAGGTCGCCGTCCTCCGCAAGCTCCTCGTCTAGCGCGTCCAGCGCGTCTTGCGTCACCAGGTGCGCCAGGCGCGGGTCCAGCCGCTGCATGAGCAGCTCCGCGGTCGCCCCGGTGAGCGGCGCGCCTACGCGCAGCAGCCAAAATATGTGTGTGTTTTTTTTGGGGGGGGGGGGGGGGGGGGGGGGGGCTCAGTGGGCGCCGGATTGGGCATAAGCCCGGCTGTTATACAGCTGACATCCACCTCTCCGGCAAATCCGCGCCAGCATTCCTTGCATACTGTCATGTGTCAAGATGCTGAGGGGCATTGGGTGGGCGGGGCAGACTGCTCACCGCCGGATGCAGTTGGGCTCTGCACAGCAGCTGCTTGCAAGGGCGCCTCTGCGGGTTGCACCTGCACAGGGGGCCAGCCGTCCTTGGCCATCAGCAACACACTGTGGTAGGCATGCGCCACTTCTGGGTGCGGTGGAGAGAGCGCATGTGGAGAGGGTGGTGGTGGGGCGGAAGGGAGGCAGGTGTTTGGCGGAGGATAGAGAGAGGAGGGGGCAAGCGCGCGTGGCGGTAGCGGTGTTTGCAGATGGGATGGGGGGGGGGGGGGGGGTCCCGCGCACCAGTGGAGTATCCCCCAGGTTGCCCAGCCCAGACTGCGCTGCCAAGTCCGCTGGCGTCAACCCTGACCTGTTGCGGCGCACAGCAATGAAGCGGAGACGTTTCCCAGTCAGGGCTCATATCACTGTCAAGAGCTGCTTGGCGGCGCTGTGTTACAATCCCAATAAAAACAAAGTGAATGTGTTCAGGCTGCTCGCTAGACACTGGATTTGCGTTGCCCGAGGACGGGTACATGTATACGTGTATGTCTGTGCGTGTGGTGGGAAGAGGGGGGGGGGGGGGCATACGAACTAAGCTACACGGGGCAGACGATTCAGTATAATTAGCGTTAGTATCTATGCATGAAATCGCTCAGCATGGTTGTGCCGGACTGACGGCGGTGATGACGTTGCTGCAAAATTCATGTCTCCTGTGAAGGGAGATGTGGCAGCTGCCTTACGCATCACCAGGCCGTGCACCTGTCCCTGCCCGCCATGTCCGCGCCGGCGTGGCGCAGCGCCTCCGCCGCCGCCGCGTGCCCACCCAGCGCCGCGAGGTGCAGCGGCGAGCGGCCGTCCTTGTCAAGCGCCCACATGGCCGGCGGAGCCGCCTCCGCCAGGAACTACCCCAGGAGGGAGGGGGGGGGGGGGGGGGGCGGGGGGGGCAGCGGTGGGGCAGCCACATGTGTGTTCACACGGGGAGCTGCCATTACAGATGGGCTGTGTGAAGCGTGTGGCGCTTCCTTGGTGAGAGGATGAGTTTTGAGCACAGCTCTGGACGTTGACCATGGTAGCGCCATCCCGTGCTTACGTCTTCTTAGACACAGCAAACGTGAACACCATGCCGGCGTGGGTGCTTGAGGCATGCCGCAGGCCAATGCTGATAGCCATCCCCGCCCCCCCCCCCCCCCCCCCCCCGGTTGTTGCCCGACCGGTGCGGAGGCTGGCGCACCTCAACGACAGGCCGGTGGCCATACCGCGCGGCCAGGTGCAGCGGGAGCCGCCTGCGCGTGCACGGCCCCCGCGGCTCAGCATCTCATCCTGTCCGGACGACACGACCAGAACGGCGGCTCCATATGTGTAATGCAAGGGGCCCGATGGCGTCATGCGGGCAGGCAGGCAGGCAGGCATGCGGGCAGCGCTCCGCGGCCGCACCCGTCCATGTTTTCCGCCGCCACGTCCGCCCCAAGGTGCACCAGCAACTGCACCACATCTGTGAGCGAAGTGCCCAGTGTCATCTTGGGGTGGAAGGGGAAGGAGTTGGGGAGGCAGGGGAGGAAGGGGGGAGGGCGGGGGGGGGGGGGGGGGGGGGTCATGGGGGGACGGACCGGCGTGCCCCTTCTTCGCAGCCAGGTGCAGCGCGGTGCTGTTCACCTGCAGCCAGGTGGGGAGGGTGAGGCCTCGCACACACGTCGGAATGCAATAAAACCACCAATGAATGCGTTTGATGTGAACAGGCCCAGGAGCTTGCGGTTTAAGAGCCAAAATGTATCCCAGGAATTGTACTTGAGGATTATTCCTGTTACTTGTTTATACTAAGGATTACAGCATATACATATAAGCACATGCATGCATGTATTGTTTGTGGGTCCGCGGCAATTCAGCGAAAAAGGTAATACGCATGCAGACATCTCGCGGCGATGCTGATATGAACTTTATCTTACGAAAGGCTTCCGATCTATTCTTGCAAGATGTCGGTGGAGACGAGGCAGGGAATTGTGCCTGCGTGCCGTGCTCGAGGTTGGCGCCCGCGTCCGCCAGCCGCTGCACCACGTCCGCGTGCCCCTCGTCCGCCGCCCAGTGCAGCGCGGTGGAGCCCGCCACGTTGCGTGCGTCCGGCATGGCGCCGGCGGCCAGCAGCGCCGACGCCACGTCCGCGTGCCCCTCCCGCGCGGCAAAGTGCAGCGCCGTGCAGCCGGCCTGCGCACCCGGGAAAGGGGGGGGGGGGGGGGGTGATTGAGTCGACCGCCCGGCGTGTCGACTACCCAGTTGTAGAATTCCGGGAAAGTCGCCCCCTGATCATCCACACAGTCGTCGTCTTTAAAACCTACAACCTTTGTATTCCTTGCGCATGATGGTGTCGTGTTTTCCGCGCCCTCACTGTTGTGCGCATTCGAGCGCGGGCGTGCGCTGCCAAGACCCCCTGCCAGGAGCAGCAGGGGTCAAGCTCTGCACGGGACCGGCAGCGCGGTGGCACGCACCTCGTTGCATCGGTGCACGTCGGCCTGCTCCTGCAGCAGCGCGGCGACCTCCTCCGCGGCGCCGGCCTTGGCGGCCGCGTGCAGCGCGAAGGCGTGCCGCCGCCGACCCCCGCCCGCTGACACCACGAAGCTGCTCAGCGCGCGGAAGCTGGACGCGGCCTGCCCCATCTCGCCCGGGATTACCGGGAGATCAGGCTAGGGTGCACAGCGGTGTGTTCGAGGGGGGGAGCGGAGTCGGGGAGAGGTGCTGTACACGGCTTCGTCGCCGCGCCTCTGGAAGGAATAATGATAGCGAAAAGAGTGGCGCGCCGACAGTCGCGTGTATAAGCTCCATAGCTGCCGTTGTATCTTTTTGGTTACATCCGTTGTCCTCCCGGCGTGGGCCATATTGGGCGGGGCTACCTGTACCTGTAGCGCTACCTTTTCTAATTCTGGGGAACTGCCCTTTTTGTAATTCACACCTGTAGCGCTACCTGCACTCGTATTGCCGCCGCGTCGCACGCCCGTACTGGCGCTCAAAACACCCGGGGATGAAATACGATTGGTGACGAGATGTTGTTATCTACGTGTGTAATCATGAATACACACGATAGTATCACGCGTTTTAAATTCAGGTCTTTTCTCAATGAAGTGACGACACTGGCCCGCCCCCACTTCAGCGCGCGGTCGCCGTGCCGCGGCGCAGCATGCGGCGGCATGCGGGTGTAGTCGCCTACTACCCGCGTCGGCCGTCGCAGGCGCCATAGCGCCGACGCACCACCCGGCGGGCCGGCTCAGTCGCTGATACACGCCGCGACAAAGGTACTGACGCCTCGCGCCAGAAGGTGCGCAAAAGCTGCATCTGCGGCAGCTGTGTGGACGCGCAGCGTCAGCGGGACGCTGCGGCGGCAGTGGGCTGGAAAGAGGAGGGTGCAATGAGAGGAGGGGGGGGGGAGGGGGGGGGGCTGTGAGGGGCAGAAGCAAGGGACTGGCGAGGCCAGAGCGCCAGGGGAGTACTAGGAGCAGGGCGATCTTGAGCTGGATTGGAAGGAGGTTATGTGCAGGCTCGCATGGTGGCTGTGGTTGTAGGGGAGGGGAGGGAGGTGGTCCGGGCTTTGATTAGGTGGAAAGAGAGTGGAAGGGCGTGGAGGGAAAGGGGCTGGGAAGAGAGAGGCCGGGGGGGGGGGGGGGGGGGGGGATGCATGCAGTGTTGAGGGAGCCAAGGGCCGAGACCGCCAGGGAGCCGCATGACGGCGACGCTTGGACAAGCCGGAACGCTGCTGATCAAAGGAGGTCGTCTGCTGGATATGAGACGAGTTATGAAAGCAGCTGCGAGTGTGGGCTTTGCACGGCTGGTTGTTTAAGCGGGGCTGCTGCAGAGTGGGGAAGGACGGAGGGCCAGGAGGGGGGGGGGCGGGGGGGAGAAGGCTGATGGCAATGCAGCGTAAGGGGAGAGGGAAGCAGTGGTTGGCGCAGCCAACATACAGCCAGCGGCTCTGAGTGGCTGTGCCGTGTTGTTTTGCCAACTCCAGTCCCGCATCCCTCATCATCATCATCTCGGAGGAGCCACCCAGCAGCTAGGCGGGGCGCAGCGAGGAGGCAGGGCGCGCGGGGCCACGGCGCACACCCGGGCACCATGGTGCTCGAGAAGTCCCTCAAGCTTGCGACGCGCAATCTGTTTGATGGCGCCGCCGATGTGTCCGCCATCCCGGACAGGCACAGCTCCTCCCCCCCCCTCCCCCCCCCCCCCCCCCCCCCCCCCCCCTTCCCCGCGGAACCCTGCGCACCTGGCGCTGCCAGCGACTCTATGAAAGTGGCGCCGCATTCTTTGCTGGATGCAGGACGCCGGGGCAGATGCTTCTGGATGCGCTGACCATACAGCGGCTGCATGCTGATCGCGGCGAGTCATGGGCCACCAAGGCAAGCCCACCCCATACCTGCCTCCCACCCCCGCAGCGCTCGACCTATCGTCCAGCCCGCATAGAGCAGTAGCACGCCAGAGGCATACGCTCACCCTCGGCTCCATGGCACTGCTGCAGATGTCGCAGCTGCCGGTGCTGGAGGTGCGGCACCCTCCAAAGGAGCGATGCCACCATCTTTGGGCTGCCGGACGCCGAGACACGCGGCCTGCTGCAGCGCGCCATGCTCGTCAAGAGCGGGTGCGGCGCCCCCCCCCCCCCCCCCCCCCCCTCCCTGCACTCGCGCTTGCCCCATTCCTCCCCACCCCGTGCCTCTGGCACATACAGGGGCAGAGCTGATGGGGCGACGGCGCTGTTGGCTGCGCTACAGGATGGACGGCGTGTACAACATGTTGCTGTCCCGTGAGGAGCGCCATGACGCCGCGTGGCGCGGCTACCAGGAGCGCAAGGAGGCCAACGGCCACGCCAAGGCAACCAACCTCAGGGACACGCTACATGGC
Source organism: Tetraselmis striata (assembly GCA_006384855.1). NCBI lineage: Eukaryota > Viridiplantae > Chlorophyta > Chlorodendrophyceae > Chlorodendrales > Chlorodendraceae > Tetraselmis > Tetraselmis striata. The sequence goes on from VCJN01001927.1 coordinate 25,930, forward strand.
TTCAAGCAGGACCTCGGGGTACGTCGGGCCCATGCTCGTGCCCATGTCCATGCCCGTATCGTCCATGCCCATGCCCATGCCCATGCCAATGCTCACGCCCATGCCCGGGCTCATGCACGGACTTGGGCACGTGTCCGGTCCCCCCTCCTCCTCCTCATCGATGGCTGCGCTGCCGTCACGATGGGCACACATAGGACCTGGACCAGGCCATCTACGACATCATGCACGTGCTGGAGGATGACCTGCTGATGAAGCTAGAGCTGCCGGATGTGGAGGACGTCTGGGTGCGCACGGCAGAGCGGCTGCCCCTCAGGTACAGCCCCCCCCCCCCCCCCCCCTTGGCGTCCCCAGGCTCTGCCCCTCCATCCACTGTCGTGCCCGTGCCGCTGATGCGCTCCCCGCTTCCGTATACTCTCTGGACCGCAGCATAAAGGCGGTGGAGGTGCTGGACACCAAGCTGGAGGAAGTGGAAGCGCAACACCGGCAGGGGATGGACGAGATCCTGTATGCTATGATCATGGCCATGAATGACGTGGCGCACATTGACCCGGAGCAGGCGCGGCGCCCTCGGCCTTGCTCTCACCGTGGCGCCACTGACCCCTCCCCCCCCTCCCCCCACCCCATCGCCATCTTCCGCCCCCTTTACTTGGCCCTCCGACTCACGATGGCGTCGCTGGGTTCCGCAGGTGGCGCGAATCGTGGAGGCAGAGACAATGGAGCTGAACCGCACCATCATTGCCAACCGCCGCTCGTACGCCGACCTCATCCGCCGGCTGCAGAGCGCGGAGGTGGAGAAGGAGCGGGAGCGGCGCGCGCGCTGGGAGGCGGCAATGCACCGCTGGCGCGTGGTGCGCACGCACCAGCTCATGGACGAGTACGAGTCGCGCATCCGGTGAGCCCACGCCCGGGACTTCTTCCAACATAGCTCACAAATGCCCTTACTGGTCTGCTCCCTGGCCATTATAACATTCCATGTTGCTCCGTAGTAAACAAGAGAGGCAGCCATTGAGCTATCAGATTGGCGAGTTTGCATGTTTTTGGTATATTTTAACCTCTTGATATTATCCGCGTGCAGCATCAATCCCGTACTGAGCCTTGCTGCTGTGTTGGACAGGTCGCCCGAGTTTGCGGAGCCGCCAGAGAGGCTGGCAATGTACGCATCGCTGCGGTCGTCCCAGCAGGAGACACTGTCGCGCATCCTGCAGCATACCGAGACGGCGCGCGCGGTGGTGCCGCCAGCAGTGAGCACTGAGATGGCAAAACGATGGGATGAAGACGCCAACGGCATCATGGCCTCCTGGTGCGCGACCTGCCCTTAACTTCCCCGCGTCATTGGCGCCCAACCTCTGTGCGTCTCTCTCATTTGCAGTGTCTTCCACCGTAAGCCATCCCGTGTCAGGCATGATGCCCATAGCTGTCCGTGATTGACAGCATTGCTGACATCGACACGCAATGGGCAGCAGTTCACAAGCAGATCAATAACTTTGTTTAGCAGCAGCCCCAGTGTTATATTCACGACACACATCACCCACTCCGTATTGAGGCCACCATTACACGAGCTTCTCACGAATTTCGGCAGCTATGGCGCTGACTGGCGTGTTGCCTGCAGTGCATGGATGCTGGGTTGCTGAGAGTCCTGCTACGGGGGTGCTGCTCACTGGCGGCAGGTACACGCACGTAGATGGGGCGGTCGTGGGGCTGCAGGTACACGAGGACCACGTGGAGCAGTACGCGCAGCAGCTGTACGAGGCGCTGCGCGAGCGGGTGATCGAGCTGAAGGGATACACGCCCGAGGAGCTGGAGCCGATGCTGGACAAGCAGTGCGCGGGAGCGGCGCGGGAGCGGCGAGACTCGGCTCTGCAACTGCTGGACCGCAGCGACGAGTTCCTGCTGCACCAGGTGCTCTTCCCCTGTCGCCCCTGTGGCGCTCAACGGGCTCCATTCCTTCCCGTCTTTACTGTTTGTTGTGAAGCGTTTTGTTGTGACTTGTTAGGTGATAAAGCATCAATGATATTCAAGGATCTGCTCATACTTTATTCTCACAACGTGGCAGCATCGCTCCCGTGTATACAGGTAGTCTGTCTACAATTAATGTGTGTTTCAGGAGGTATGTTGGTACATGCAAGCATGCTTTTAGGATGTAAAAATGCGTTTTCTTATATGCAGCTACTATTGGCATAAGATTCGGTGCACTGGTAAGGAGCACTGCTTGCTACACGCACCGGAGACTTTATGGCCTGCTGCTGCCTCTGGCCAGATCGGTCGGAATGAGGAGTTTATTATAGGGGGACACAGTTATCACGTGATAACTCAGTCCCAGAAACTGCTGTAACATGCCATTGCGACTCACTATGTGTGCCCCCGTCACGACAGGCCCGCGAATGGCACCGCTCCCTGCGCGCGGTGGCGCTGTTCCTGGAGCGCCTGGGGCAGCTCTTTGACACGCACAAGGTGCCCCCCCCCCCCCCCCCCCCCCCACGCACACACACATTCACACCCAAACTCTCCGGCCCTTCTATTTGCACTGATGCTAGAACATATTCAAGCTCACAGCATGAAGCAGCAGCGGCAGCTTGATCCTCAGGATTGTAACAGCCCCAAATAAGGAGTAATGCAAAATTTTATCCCATGCAAATGCTCCTGCCCGTCCCTCTTAATCCACGCTCAAGGCGATTGCTTACCAGCATCTTTTCAGTGATGTTAGTGCTGCTTCTATTATTGGGCAGGCCAACTGGAAGCGCAACGACGACATGGTGCACAGCAACCTGGCCACCACGCGCAACCAGTTCAACGACCAGGACGCCTCGCTGGAGGAGGACTTCAGCGCGGCGGTGACCGCGGTGAAGCAGGGCTACAGCGAGACCAACCTCGACAGCCGCGTGGAGCAGGCGCTGTACTGCCTCAACCTCATTGAGAGCAACTACCGCAACTTCCACAAGTCGATGGTGGCCATCGCGCAGCAGCACCCCAAGTGCGCACCAACAAATCCCACTGACAAACTAACATGTTGCGGCTGTGCGAAAGGCCGCGCTTGGTTTAGCTCATGTTTGTGCTTGACAACTCGGCACCGTCATGTCGATGTCTCGATCGGTGCACTCCTCGTCGGCCTTGGGCATCGGCCTTACATGCAATACATTGCCTGGCTGGGCGGGTGACAGGACGGTGCGCGGCGAGAACGACAGCTACGAGGTGCTGCTGTGCACGCATCTCGGCGTCGTACCGCACGCTGAGATGCCAGTCAGCGAGGAGGAGCTCGCGGCGGCGGCGGCGGCCAGGGCGGCAGAGGAGGCGGCCGCGGAGGAGGCGGCGGCGGCGAAGGCGGCTGAGGAGGCGGCGGCTGCTGAAGCGGCGAAGAAGGGCGCCAAGAAGGGCGCCAAGCCACCCACGCCGCAGGCCGAGCCCGAGCCGGAGCCGGAGGCAGAACCCGAGCCGGAACCTGAGCCGGAACCGATCGGGCCACCGGTTACATTGCCCTCCGGGCTTTTGTTCGAGATGCGCTGCCATCTGTACGACGAGATCCACGAGTTCCAGGTAGGTCGATCTGGGTGGTGGGTGTACCTCGTGCCGTTGGACCGCTGAACGAGGCTCCGCGGTCCCGTGGAGGCGGCGACGTGTCGATATTGGTGGCCATCGCGTGAAGAAGAGGATCCCGTCACGGCATAGGATGGTATTTTCGAGGCTATAGCCGGCGCATATGGCGCCCTCTTGCGTATCCGAGCGCGCCGTGATGACGTCGGGATTGCGTCAACAATCAGCAACGGTGGGTTTGACTCGATTCGGTGCTCACCTCGTGTGACTCCGTGCCGGGTCTCTAGAATAGGCAACGACTCCCTATAATTTATATCGCCTCATGCGACTATTAGATGTGAGTTTCTCTAGTGTTCGTGGCCTAAATTCTACTCCGTATTGGCGCGACTAGACTTTCCTCGGCCCGTGGCGCATCGATTTGATGTCGAGCCAGTGGCCATGTACGACCGAGTGGGGTATGGCGGTACGCTATCGACTTTGCGCCCAGTCGCAACTCGTCTACTTATCTTTGTGTGGTTGAGTGGTTGTCACATGGCTTCAAATTTTCGCAGATGTATCACAGGCTGGGGGCTGTGTTGGCTGTTACAGGCGACCCAGCACCCGGAGGACCTGGCGGAGCGCATCTCCGCGGCGTTGGAGGCGCAGCGGCTAAAGGCGGAGGAGGCGGCTCAGGCGGAGGGCGAGTTCGCTCTGCCCCCGCCCACACCGCAGCAGCCGCGCAGGAGCCCTGCACTGCAGGTACAAACACCCTCCCCCCCCCCCCCTAGCAGAAAGCGCAAGGATCGGGGGAACTGGTGCTAAACAGCATGCGTAGCGTGTACATGCGTTGGTGCATATACAGTACATACTGTACATGCATGCACAATTTGTTTCGCTGAAATGTGTATCTATATGTGCGTGCAAAACATCCTCTGAGTCTTCTTGCGCACATGCGTGATTCCCGCTCTTACCATTACGCATTGGGTCGATTGTAGCAGGATGGGTGCTGTAGGTATCTTTTTACTATACTGATTTAGCACCGCGAGCTTGTTTAAATGCAATGTGGGCTTAACAAGGCACGATACATAGGAAGCTCTACACCTTTCCATAAAATAAATTGCCGCCTCGGCACACATTTCTCCCCTGTCCAGCACCGCCGACAAGTGATCCGCTTGTTTCTTGGGCAGGCGCTGCGGGGCGGGCTATCCGCGCCTCCAAGCGAGGCCCCCGCTGAAGAGAGCGACGCCGCAGAGGGCCAACCTGAGGCGGCCGCACCCGCTGCTAACGTGGAGGGCGACGCCGCCGCTGCCGAGGAGGAGGCCGAGGCTCCAGCGGAGAAGGCCATCCCCGAGTCGCCGTTGGCGTCCAGCGGGGACCCGCACCTGCTGGCGCTCGTCATACCGCGCGGCGACGTCAGCGACGTGCTGGTCTTCATCCGCAGGGAGGTGCTGGCGGAGATGGAGGACTTTGCGCAGCGCACGCAGGCGGAGACCAAGGAGTGGAGCTCCATCGAGGTGGAGGAGCTCACGGAGGAGCTGGACGAGAACCTGCGCAAGCACCGCCCGCGTGCTGGGTACGCCCCCGCCCCGGGTCCCTTCTACCACCTTCCCTAACCAAACAGAATTGCGCTTTCAAGCTTGAGACTGTGCCGCTCTTATGCACGCCCCTACTGAGGAGTGATTCGATCTCCAATTAAACTTGTGTCCCATAGAGCTGATGGAAGGAACAAAAGGGATCAGAGTCAACTTGATGGTTTGGGGAGGGGGGTACAAAGGGAATTTGATGACGGCCACCAGGTTCGTTGACGGTGACAAGGTTGTTCCGCCATCGCGTTGCCTTCCCTGAGTTGAGTCCTGTGCGCAGGCGCGTGGAGGAGGACGTCCGCCTGCAGCGCAGCGTGGAGCTCATCGGGCAGCGGCGCAAGATGGAGACGCACATCAAGGCCATGAACCGCAACATACGCACGCAGATAGCGGACTACCGGGACGAGCTGCGCAACCTGGAGGAGTACTGCAAGGCGCAGGTTGCACGCATCGTGGAGGTGCTCCGGCCCACCCAGATGCATGTCCCTGCCTTAGCGCCCGGCACCAGTGGCTGCCGTCCTCACCGTGACTGCTGGTGGCGCAGGCGGAGCGGCTGCTGGGCACCGCGCTATCGGTGAAGTCGCTGGAGATCCGGAAGCGCGAGGCAGTGGCGCTGCGGGCCGTCATCGAGAAGGACATGGCCAAGCGGGCGGAGGCGCTCCAAGAGACCGTCACGATACGCTGCCGTCGCAACCAGGACGTCAATGCGCGCTTTGAGCGCGACGTGCTGCGGGGCTTTGAGTCGGGCGGCAAGTTTGCGACGGAGACGATCGCCAAGTTCCGCGAGAAGCTCAAGTACAACGACCTCATCATTGACGAGAAGAAGGAGGAGCAGCACGCGGAGGTGGCCGCTCTGTTGGCGTCCAGCGTGGAGGCGCTGGAGGCGGCGCTGCTGTCGCTCAAGCGGCAGATGAAGCCGCACCGCCAGGTGCGGAACCCCCCCCCCCCCCCCCCCCCCCCCCCTCCCCCTGGTGCATGAGAAGAACAATGTAGCCAGACACGTGCTTACTATACCCAGTTATGAACTGCCATAAAACGATTGTTATGGCAGCAGCCTCATCGCCTAGCTGCCACGTTGGGTTGCTGGCTGGCTTGATGACTGATCCCTGCCGTGGCTGCGAGTCGTCGCAGGATCTCACGCTGATTGAGGCCATGGATAAGGCGATCAACGCTGCCCGGCGCCGTGCGGACAAGTGCTTCGAGGTATGCTTGCCACTTTGCCGTACATGCTTGCCGCCGCGCGGCACGTACGGCTGGGCCTTGCCAAGCTTTGCCGCCTGTCCGCCAATGTCTGCAGACCCTTGCTATTGTTAGGTGCCCGCTGACGCAGACGCCGCGGTCATTGTGCTGCTGCAGGCGTCTAACGAACTGGAGGCGGACATTGCGGCCGCCATTCGTGAGATGGACGCCCGGAGCAGCCAGGCGGCCGCCGCGGAGACGGAGCACGGCGCGCTGGGCATGTGCCAGGACATCCTGCGGCGCGCGGAGGGGCTCCGCGCCCTGCTCACGGAGCGCGGGCTCAGCCTGCAGTGGATCAAGGCGGCGGGCCTCAAGCCCTGCAAGCTCACGTTTGAGGTCCGCGCCCCTGCCCAGGCTGCCACTCAGCCTGGCCTGGCGGGCAGGGTGCGGGATCCCAGCCGATCTGACGCCTTCCTTGTCTCCCTGCGTGCGCTGCAGGTGGACGCGGCCGGCGTGGCCAGTTCAAGATGCCCCTCGGCCGTCGCGGCGAAAAGCAGCGCTCGAGGCCGCGGAGGGAGACGCCGCAGCGGCGGCACCGGCCAAGTGAGCTCTTGCCCTCCTTGGCATGCCGGCGCCTTGTTTTCCCGGTGTTTAGGAGGGCATGCGCTGGGCCACCAGCCACGCGGACATGGCCTGTGCTGTGCTGCCCGTCCAAGTGCTCTTGCTAGCTGATGCTTTGCTGTGATGGGATGATATGGCCGAGCTCCACTGCACAATGTGGGAGGTTATGGTTAGCAAGAGCATCGTGCAGGGGGTGAAAAGAGGGGGCGGCCATGTCCACTGGCTATGCTATGCTATGCTATGCTATGCTATGCTATGCTATGCTATGCTATGCTGTGCTGTGCTGTGCTGTGCTGTGCTATGCTATTCTATGCTATGCTATGCTATGCTATGCTATGCTATGTTGTGATATGCCATACTCTGCAATCCTGTGCTATACTATGCTATGATATGATACATGCTATGCTATGCTACCCTATATGCATGTCTTGCTGCTTGTAGCTTGTCTACTTTTGTGGACTGGCAAACATATTTGTGCTGTCACCGGGTGACCATGGTGTGCACTCGCAAACAGGGACGCTGCGCCCGACAAGAAGGGAGGGAAGAAGGGCGCCGACAAGAAGGCCGACAAGAAGGGCGGCAAGAAGGATGCCAAGAAGGAGCCCGCGGGGGAGGTGGCGCCCGCGGTGGGCGTGGAGGAGGTGGCGCCGGATGAGACCATGGAGTCCAAGATTGAGGCGGAGATCGAGAAGTGCCAGCAGGAGTGCAGTACCGCTGTGGAGGAGTACTACGCCACCAAGGTAAACCCCCACGCTCTCAGCGGTCGCGATTCGACGACCGCCTCCGCATGCTACCGGGCGTCTCCCGGTCATCCACTGCTCCACTAACACCAGGTGCATGATATCACACCAATGTGACTGTAAACAATGCCACTTCAGGGCGACAATTATTAAAGTTGTCTGCGGGGGGGAGGGGGTAGGGGGCTAATCTGTGACACCCGGGCAATGTGCGCGCAGAATCCAGAGCGGCCCATCACCCGCCCAAACCGCATCCCCGAGACCGCGGAGGAGCTGAATGCCAAGATTGCGGACATCCTGACCAGCATCCGCGACAAGATGGCCACCGTGGTGGAGGCGGCTCAGAAAGAGCTGCGCATCCAGGTCAGCCACGCCCTGTCCAATCACCCCTCATCCCCATACTGCGAAGACCGCTGTGCCAGCAGCGCCGCCATCTAATCAGCACGCAACCCACTGCCTCTGGCTTGCATTGGTGTGTGGTGCCGCGCAGGTGGTGCTGACCTACCGACTGCTGCCCCGGGTCTCCGTGGCGTGCTTCCACGTCTTGATGCGCCACGAGCTCAAGGTGACGAAGAAATTGTGTCCTTATCTGCACGCCTGGTTGCCCCACCCCCCAGCACCCCTCGCCAACTTGAAGTTTTGTCTACGCCATGGGAGGAGCCCGCCATACGCTGCTGCCATCATGCCGGGGCATGGATTGAATGGCACTGACATCCGCCGCTGTTGCTGCTGCCTTCGTGTTGGGTTGGTGCTGTCTGCCAACAGCATGCCTCCAGGATGCAGGAGTCACTGGATGCGCCGTACGACGCGGCGTTCCAGCAGTTCCAGGCGGACCAGCGTCAGAGCCAGGACGACCTGCACCCAAACCTGCGCGACCCCAACCGAGTGGACGAGCTGCAGGTATTGCATTGGGCGCCGTGATGTACACTACACCAACTGTATTGTCCAGGGAACGCTGTTTGGGTTGTCTGTACAGGGTTAAAATGATAATTTGGCAAGATACAGACAGACCGGCGTGCAATGCTGCAATACGCATAGCTCACATCAGATGGTGTGTACGGGTGCCGACGCTGTATTAATTGAGAACACTGCGAGAGGTCAAATGTGGTCGGAACAATAACCAAACTATAGCGGATGTTCTCACAGGTCGCATACAACCCCCATTTAATGCTTGGATGAGGATTCTGATGGATGCACCGGCCCCGGGCGTAACGATCTAAAATGCTTGTAGGGCTGCATTGTTCATGCGGCACAGGCCACGGCCATCAGTGGGAGTGGGCGGACTGGGATAAGGGAACCTGCGTTGTGTCGGATGGTGTGTGCTCCCCTGCGTAGGCGCTAATGGACAAGGAGGCGGCCCGCAACGCCAGCTGCGTGGTGCGGGTGAAGCAGCACGCACGCTGCAAGCTGGCCAAGGTGGTGGAGCAGGGCGCGGACATCGAGTTCCGGCTGCGGCACCTGGTGACCATCCTCATGAAGCTGCTGGACAACTTTCTGCTTCCGGAAGACCTGGAGCCCATCCCCGAGGGCGACGACTCCATCCGGTGAGCGGTAGCCCCTGACATTCAACACGACGCTGTGCCGCATCAAATCATTGATCATTCGGTAGGTGGCGCCTGGCCAGGCGGGCGGAGCAGGTTCGCCGCTGACACAAGCTACTGCGATGTTCCTCCGCCGCGCAGGGCGGTGGAGCTGAAGAATGTGAAGCAGCTCGCGCGACTGAACCTGGCGGAGGGCGAGGCGGGCGCGTGGCAGGCCTCGAGGGGCGAGGAGCCCGGGCGGTCGTACGAGCGGATGGAGTGGGCGCTGGACAAGGCCACGGCGCAGCTGGCCAAGCTTGGCTGGGGCGAGGAGCAGGTGGGGTGTTTGTGTGCCAGTGTTCTGCTTGTCTCGACAGCTCATCTTTGCTGCCGGTTAATCTGGGCAGAGCGCCGCCCTCAACCCATGCCCCGTGCTCGTTGCGGGCAAGTAACAACTATGGCTGCCCATGTTGCACGGCGACATCCTTCTCTACAGGCGCTCGGTGGCAGCCGCCGGGGCTAATGAGGCCCCTCTGGGCGTGTTTGGTTGTGCAGTGGGCGATGGTGGAGCTGGCGGAGGAGGAGGTGGAGGGGTTCCAAAAGCCGGAGGAGCCGGAGCCAGGCACAGCGCCCATGACGGGGCTGTCCACCCCAGGGCACAGTCATGCCGTGCGAGCCTTCCAGGTACGCATTGCTCTCCCCCCCCCCCCCCCCCCCCTTCTACTCACATCATGATCACCCCCTTTCACCCGTCTCCTCAGTAACAAGGACATACATTGTCAACATCCCCTGATAGTAATGGGGGAATGCAGTCTCAACCCCCGACTTTCCTCTGTTTTCGCCTGCTTACCATAATATAAAATGTACTAATACTTTGATATCAAAATGGCGTTTTCTACACCCATACGCATTAACACGTGTATCTTTGTGAAGCGACTCTGTATTTACTGTAGCCCACTTTGCGTTCACCTGCACACGCCATGGTGTGTGCAAATGCAAAGGGCGTCCGTTCCGATCTAATTGTACAGCAGCAATTACTTTACTTTTTAGCAGCAATTGTGTGACCACGCAGGAGCGAAATGAGAGCGATGTAAAGTATTGATCACCAGTAACCCCCAATTCTGAGTATGAAGCAATAGGGCATGGGAATGTACCTTACACGGGCTACTGTAGAAGGGTACACGCAGGAACGCTTAAGCGTTTATTTCAATAGTCACCATTTGGCCGCAATGATATTACAAGCCGTGTTGTTTGCTGGGCCGCCAGAGAGAGATGTTTCTCTATCCAAAGTGTGTAGTCTTACTCTCCTTTGCATAACAACGCCCCGCGCAGGCGTCCAACGCAGAGCTTACAAAGTTTCTCAAGGCGGCAGTGCGGGCCTGCAAGGAGACCACGGCGTTTCGGCTGGCTGCAGAGGAGCAGTGGACCGCCCACTGGCAGACGTTGTTGAAGCATCTTGACATGTAGCGAAGTGCAAGCCGCCGTGAGCAGCAGCGCTCATTGGCCAGTCTCCGCAGCCTCTTCTTTGTAACATAGCTTTCGCGCCCCTTCGAGCCATTTGGGAACCGGGAATAATACAACAGGCGGCGATCCGCACACTACGGCGGCCGGCAAAAAAATCGGCATGTCTCCCTCATCTGGATGTAGCTCTGGCTGTGCGCGGTCGTTTCTATAGTCGATAATCTCGAGCATTACATATATGCACAGGTTGCGCAGCCTATATGATGAGCACATAAGCGACAAATAACATAATGTGCATCATTTGTACGTACCGACCGCGGCCGTGGACCGTTTATTACGTACTTCAACGCAGTATCGCACGTCAGGCGCGCGCACGGGGGGAACAAGCACGCGTGCTTCCGTACAAGCAGGCAAGGTACAAGTACCAGTACTGTTCTCCCCTGCGGCGATCCACATTTCACGTCGATATTTGTCTCTTACACCGTCACCCACCTCGTGCACAGACTCAGCCTATGCGTCTCACATGCAAGGCAAGGAGGAAGAGGGAAGACAAGGAGGGCGCCCCATCTAGAAGCACGCAATCGGCGCTGCCAAGTGCTGACTCGCCCGCCAACGCGCGCGCCATGCACCAGGCCACGTCCGCGTTCGCTGTTGTCCTTCTGTAATTGTTCTCATAATGTGCTAGATATCGCCACTTAGCTGCGGCTACAGTGTTAGTCCTGCGCCCCGGGGCCAACAGCGATACACTGCTTCGTCTTCTGTAGGTAAGCCTCCTCAGGGGTCCCTCTTACAGGGCAGGCTTGGTAGTGACCTGTCGGCCAGGGCCACACCGTTTTTTCCTGCAGAAATGAAGGAAGACGCAAAAGAAGCTCAAGAAAACCAAGAACTACGAGAAAAATATTGTTACAATGATTTGTTACAATGATTAGTAGTTGAATCCGTGAGGGGACCCAAGTGGCAGCAGACCTGGGGCTGCTCCAGGGGCTGTCTAGAAACGCACACATATGTTAGAAACCAGGGGGGCAGCCGGGGCTGTTCCTCACAACAGCCAGTTTTTTCAGCATCTCCAGCCCACCCGCTCCAGGGAGTGCAGCGACATCTTCAGAGACACCGCTGATACTCAGTGGCAGGACTTCTCCTACACCCCCCTGTAAGCGCCCCCCTGACAGGTTACCGACACAATACACCTTTCCACAAAAGTCTTGCCCCCCCTTGTCAAGCATAAATTGTAGATTGGCCCCTTATTAGCCCTCGCCTTCGTTTCCAGCCGCGCCCGTCCATGTGCCATACGTGAACACGACATCATGCGTGGGGGGCAGCCCTAAGTGGCGTTTGTTGTGCTCTCGTTGTAAAAGTCGTACGTGTGTGTTCTATTGTTCATGGTTTGTAATGAATTTGAAAAGCCCATGCCACGAGGGCACGATTTTCTATAGCATGTATATGCGTTCTATGTGTACGGCTGCAGGCCTAGAGTTAGCTCTATCATCGTGGAACACATTCACAAAGGCGCAGTCTCCCTGCCGTCAGCATTCAAGCGAGTGAGTAGTTCCCGCAAAACGACCAATACTGCAATCAAGGCACGCTACAAAACCAGCCCACCAACAGATGTTGTCCGCATTCAATTCGCCCTTGGTTGAGCCGGGCTTTAGCCCGTACTGCGTAGGGGTGCAGCCCCCGAGTCAGCAGGTGGGTCCATATGGTCACCTGCTAGGGCATCGTCCAGGCTATGTGGTAGGGTTGGCCATCAATAGGCTCGAATATTCTGCTATTATTGGTCTGCGCTTACCGGGCCCCTACGCGAGGAAAACCCGCCCGCGCGGGGCGAGTACATCGCCTTTTTATCGGGATGCGGGTCGCGCGGTAAGCCAATGTGTTAGGGTTTGTAGGGGAACCTAAAAATAGTTGCATCGGCCCCCCTGCCCCCTCAGTGATATTTCCCCCGAGGGGGCCGGCAGGATTCGAACCTGCACAGAGCGGAATCACGAGCGTAGTAACAGGCAGCCCCCCCCTCCGCCACCGATCACATCTCAAGCCGGTAATGAAGATTCTAAGTTACTTATATCATAAAAATGCGCCACTATACCACTCGGCAGTCAGCGCCGCCGGGGCCGACGTGGCGATACGGACAAATACGTTCAGGGCAAGACTTACGAGGGGGGCTGTAGCTCAAGGTTTCTTCAGACGTCCCACATTGCTGTTCCGCACAGATACGTTCTGGCAGGGGTCCCGCCTTATGATATTTTGGGGCCCCGCCTTAGAGGGATGTGGGACCCCGCCTTGAAGACCGCATCGCCAGTTAAGGTACACTTCTCCACATAATTTAGCTGCCCAACGAGGCAGCCGTACACCTCGCCACAATTCCAGCCGCCAAAGGGAAGCAGCTGTACCGTGTTCATCCGCGCTCCGCGTACCAACAGCAATACATTACTTTGTCTTTTGTAGGTAGTCCTCCTTAGGGGTCCTTGTCAGGGATCCCACACAGGTATACAGTTTGGGGTTCCGCCCCGGGAGGCTGTGGGACAAAGCCTTGAAGGTAGTGATGCCCGCGACTTGATGATGAACTATACACTACCGCATCGCCAGTAACGATACACTTTTCCACAGAATCCAACTCCCAAGGAGGCAGCCGTACACCTCGCCACTACACTCCAGCCGCCAAAGGGAAGCAGATGTACACTCCGCCAATAAGGCCTATACTTTGCCACAAACTTTAGCATGGGCTTGGCTGTATAGGTCTCCTCGTGTTCTGCTTAGGGCCGTGACTAGGGCATGAAACTCTAGACGACTAGATGCCATATCTGGGGTTGCAAGCAGGGTGTGAAATTATAGCTGACTACCAGGTTGAGTTAGTATTGGCTGTCACGGTCGTCGTGTGCCCGCGAATGTGGCAGACGCCACGGCACATTAGTTTCATTACCGCGCTGCTGTGCGATGATGAATTTGACGAGGATGTTGCTATCTGCACTGATAACCTAACTTTTGAAAAACGCATTCACATATACGTACATGGGTGCTGGTTTCACATATTAAAAAGTCAATTACATCATATCAACAATAGCAGCAGTACTCGTGTTCGCAGTTGCTGCAAAAATATTGATATTGTAGTAGCGACTACATTATTGTTGGGACGCGCCGACCGCACGTGCGTGTTACCACTGAGCAGGGGTGTCGTCGCGCACAACTTGCTGGGCGCTCTAAAGCTTTCTATTGTTGATGAAGGCGCGCAATACGATCATATTCACCAACCGCGCCGCCACGCCCATCGTCGTAACCCGGCGTTAGAATCACGAGAACAGCAAAAAACATGTATGAACCAGTACAACATATCTATACATCTTTTACACTACGGTGAAATACGAATCGCTATTAACGGCTTGAACTTCTTCGATATCATGAATTCATGATGCCACTCATCTAAAACTATATTCTACGCCATCAATGTTTATCGTTGGCTTTGGCGGCCACGGACCACATCGCATTTCTCGATATGCTGATAAATTTAAATTAATGACATATGTAAATCGACGAGGAAAACTGTCAGCATATATATTGATTCTGCGCTCTGATGCTGATTTGGAGTCAAAACCACCCGCCAACGTGAAAAACAAGAAGCCAACAGATCCGCCCCATCAAATCAATACTCAGGAGCTACAAAGATTATATACATCAGGATATATAAAGCGGAAATCCGGATGTATGATAACAAGAGGGGTGGGGGGGGATGGCTCCCATATGCCTGCTCACCGCTAAAGGGGCCGCTGCACATGCCAAGTATATGAGTGGTCAATTTGCTGCGTAGTAGGTGTGCCAATGCGTATAGTACGTGTATCTGCCAGTATGAGATGGATGGCGGGCAACTGGCATATTGCGCGCATAATGTGGCCTTAGGTATTGATCAAACCCTATGATGATAATTGATAAATGCTGAACGTACAGCTATGACAAACAATGGATTTAGGCTGTAGACGACACTGGCTCCCCTACCGATATTACATTAATTGATGAATATCACGCCAAAATGGGCTCAAGACCATTAGGACCTGTGTGGAAAGGTGTATATGCAAATTATGTTGTGAAATGTTGTATTGATGGCATGGCGGCGCCAATTGCCGCGCAGAGACGCCGACGACTTATGGTTACACTGCTCCGCGTCTTTGGGAGGCGCACAGCCAAGCCACCGAGCTGTTCGTAGCAGCGCCGACGAGGAAGTAGGAGGCGAGGCGGTAGTGGAAAGGTCTATGTGCAAATGCGTTTGTGGAATGTTGTATTAAAGGCGGGGCGGCGACGCGCGCGCCAGCGCACGAGACTACACGACCGTTTTTATACCATACGCCTCTCGGGGGCGCAAAGCTAAGCCGCCGAGCCGTTCTTGGCAGCGCCGAGGAAGACAGACATGAGGTGGATATCGAGTGTCGACGTGGGCTGAAGGCAAGCCGCGCTAGCTAGAGGCCAACACCTCGTCCATGTGGTCGGCCGACTCGGCCACAGTGTATCCATGGCCAACCTGCGGCCGAAACGGGTGCAGAGGGGCATGGTCAGGGGCGCGGGGTACATCAGTCCGTCTTCGACAAACACAGGGTGTGCGTATACGGCCTATCGACCTGGCAGTCCTTGATGGTGGCTCCCTCCAAGATAGTGCAGCCGCTGCAGATGATGCTGTTCCGGATGTCGCAGCCGTCGGCGATGGTAATGTTATCCATCAGCACGCTGTTGGCAACCTTGACGTTGTTCCCCACCCTGAGCGTGTCGGAGCAGGATGGGCGGCGGCGGCCGGGGGGGGGGGGGGGGGGGGGGGGATTCGAGCAATCACAGGGCCACACCGCAAATGTCAGTTTTGGAGGGTATTGCCGAATTGGCAATAAGCCATGTTTATTTTTATATTTTTCTATTTTTCTGTTCCTCTTGATGGAACTGCATAGCGACTAGTCGGCGTGATTTATTGTGCCGAATTCCAGCGTTCGACGACATTCTACAACTGTCAAGGTGGCAATACCGGTATCAATCGTCTGTGAATTCACGTCGAATTTCTCGTCAATGACCAAAATCTTCGCATAACCGATATGAAGTGTGTTACACAAGTTCCGAAGCCACCCCGGCGGAGAAGGGGGGGGGGGGGGGGGCTGCGCACCGGCAGCCGGCGCCCATGACGGAGCGCTTCACGCTGCACTTGTCGCCCAGTACAGTGCCGTCGCCCACGGTGCACGAGGGCCCCACGGTCGTGCGCGTGCCCAGCTTGGCGGACGGCGGCACGAAGTTGTCGTACTTGGACAGTTTCCGCGCCGTCAGCTGCTCGAAGCGCGAGGGGTCCGAAACCTGCACCGGGAGGCAGCAGTGACGAGTCGACGCCGTCAGGGGCCCTGCCGCGACGAGGGAGCTCTGAGGCCCACGTTGTTGCTTCAGTGCTGCAAATCGCAGCCGCTGGAGGGGACCGGGTTAACCTTTGAGAATTTACCTGTTCCGCATGGTGGCTAGATATTCACCGCATCAATGGTACAAGGTGAGAAACAAAAATAAAGCTGTAGACTGCCGTAAATCAGAATTCATCCCTTCAGACTATATGTTAGATACAGTGGCTAACGGATGCACTGGCAGGCCGACGGACTGAGAGACATATTGAGACGCTAGACATAGTTCTGCAGGCTCCATCCAAACGCTGCGCCGCTCTGATTCACCCAGTGCATATCTTTCAATTCATTGTGGAAAAAACATACGCAGCGTGGCGGGCCACGCCAGAGCAGTGGCAAGCCCACCTCGCGGTTAACGTCTCCAAACGCCTGGATGCTGTCCACCCGCTCGCAGTACTCGCTCGCCTTGGTAAGCACAACGCCGCACCTGCCGGGGCCCACAGGGTGCCACGTGAGCCACGGGGGCGCCCGCCCGGCCCTGCTCCCCAGCCCCCAGCAGCAGCACCAACACCATGGCACTGCTTTTGCAGGCGAGGGGAAGGGGGCGGGGCGTCACCAGCCGGGCCACTGGCTGCCCGCGGTGCCCGCCGAGTGGTTGAAGCGCTGCCAGTTGTCGATGTCGCTGTCTACCGCGCCCGCCAGTGTAGGGGAGTCTGCAGGTGGGAGGCGGAAACGCATGGCCAATGCCGTCGTCACCAGAGACCATTCATCAGCTCAAGCTGATTCCCACCCTCATATATACATCCAAATATTCACTGACATGCGCACAGAGACACACGGACACACATCACTATGCCCTCTCACAACTCGGCAGGTCACTTCCTGCATGGATTGTGCTGCTCTTCGGGGCAAAACAAGCCTGCCTACCGAGTGCGGAACGTCGAAGAGGGGCGAAGGGCAAAAAGGCAGCAAGGATGGGATGGGGGCACAGGCAATAGGGGGAGTTGCCAGCTGCATTGCCAGTGTCATCCGTGCGGGTGACCACCTGCGCGCGGCGCCTGCTGCGCTGCTGCCGCGTCCTCGGTGCTGTCGCCGCTCTGGGAGAGGTTACCCCGCAGCCAGAACTGCTTCTGCACCAGCAACGGCACCACCTCCCCCTGCAGGGACAGCCCAGAGGGGGAAGGAGGAGGGAGGAGGAAAAGGGGGGGCGGGAGGTGTTCAGCAGCAGCACATGCATGCAACCACAAATGCCTGATCCATGCATGGTGTGCTCTGCAAGGCTGCCAATGTATCCAATCTCGCTGAAACCCGGAGCCCTGACCTGACCCTTGCCCCCCCGCTCCCCCTCCCCTCTTCCTCCCCAGTCCATTTCATCTTTCTCTTGGCGCACACGCACACGCACACGCACACGCACACACACACACACACACACACACAAAAACACGATTTACATACATTATACACACAACATGCATATGTCTTATTGATATATGAGTACCTGTATGAGCATTATGTGAAAGATTTCATGTACAACACACACACACACACACACACACACACACACACACACACACACACACACACACACACACACACACACACACACACACACACACACACATCCTCTTTACACGGATGCATTACCCCCCCTTCTTTCTTCCCAAACACACAACCTCCCTGCCCCCATACAGTATCCCCCTCTTTCCATCTGACTGCCAGTTTGACAGAGCAAGAAGCCAGGGAGGGGCAGTGGCGCACCGCGAGGGAGGTGAGCTCCGGCTTGTCCGCCAGAAGCTGCAGCACCTCCTCCCGGCTGAACACGTACACGTGCTCGTCCACCAGGTCCGTGCGCAACGTCATCGGCCCCGACCGCTTTAGCGGCGCCAGCAGCACGGGTAGCTTCTGCCGGGCACCATGGCACATGGTACAGTTATAGGCGCAAGCCCTGTGAGAGGTGCGGGGGGGGGGGGGGGAGCCCGCCAGCCGCGCGGCACCCACCTGCAGCTGCTTGTCGCCCGCCGCAGCATGGCACAGCAGCTGGCTCTGTGCCGCGTCCAGCCCGATGTATGTCACGCCCTGCAATTACACCGGCGCACAGGCAGATGAGTACTGCAGTGGCCTGGTGGAACCCCCCCCCCCCCCCCCCTTGGGTCCCCACTCTCTTCTTTGGTGGGCTGTGACAATGTCATCCCAAATTTGCCCGTCGCCATGTACTCGTGTAATAAAAAAGACAGCGTCAATCAAAAAACTGCCAAGACACTCGCGAAACACCCACGGCATGGGCCTCGCCATCAATGGACCCAACCCTGCACATGTCCCTACCGCCGCATCCCCACTATGCCTTTTCGTGCAGTGGCCTGCCTCAGATTGACATATTTGCATTGAATGTGTAATGAGTATGCTGAGTATGCTGTGACATTGCAGATGGTCATGCCATGCCACAGCCGCCGCTGATCTTCTGTCTGCAAAACCTGGAGCCCCCCCCCCCCCCCCCCCCCCCCCGAGTTCCTGGTTGGCAGCCCCAAACCGCTGACCCGTTGCCCCGCTCAACCCCCACTTTGTTGCATGCATGTATGGGACTAAGGGGGGGATCGAAGTGGAGGGCAAGGGGTGGACGCACCTTGGGCGCACGCCCTGGCTTGGTGTCCGCGGAGGGCGAGGCGCGCGTGCGGCCCAGCAGCAGCAC